>JAVJIF010011755.1:0-127469 GCA_038442645.1 Agave tequilana | reverse complement strand
AAACCTATATAAAGGGTCATTGGGATTGAATATTTCATAACAATAAATTCTATTGAAAATATAGTTTGCTTTCAAAAAGAAAAAGTTTCAAGCTTTCTTTTGTGCTCTTTTTTCAAAGTTTAATTAAGTTTTTCTGCTCTTAAAATCTCTCTTTTCTGATTTTCACTCTCACTTATATCTTGAGCTTTAAGTTTATATTTTACTTTATAGGGTTTTTGTAAGAGAGTTGCAAGAGAGTGTTTATGATCTCTTGATCATCGAGAGCTTATTACCTCAATTGGCTTTGTGTTGCCTCTGGTGTAGAGGATTGAGTTGGGGAGTTGTGTACTCTGAGTGGTTGTATTTCCTTGTTATAAGGTCTCTTTGTGGAGGATCCAATAGTGGATAGTGAAATCCTTCACGGTGGTGAAGGAGGGGACGTAGAGCGGTGGCTCGAACCTTGGAACAAATCTTTTTGTTTGTGATTTCTTTATTGTCTCTATTATTTGTTTATCATTCATTTATTCTTATCGATCAATACTCATCTCAACAAGATAGCAATTGAGCACCTCAAGTCTCATTTAGAGGAATCACGAGGAGAAGTTCAGAGTCCTTCACGGGAAATCCGGCTTCAAGTCTTGTTTTGAGTGATCGGTTGTCTTATTTCATATTATATTATCTAAAATTTTCATTAATTAGCTATACACCTATTTACCCCCCCCTCTAGGTGTAATTTCAAATTGGCTTTGTGCTACCTATTGTGTAGAGGATTGAGTTTGGGAGTTGTGAATCCGGTCTTGTGTAGACCAAGTTGTAATTCCTTTGTGTAAGGTCTCTTTGTGGAGGATCCCTTAGAGATAGTGAAATCCTTCATAATGGTGAAGGCAGGGAAGTATAGTAGTGGCTCGAACCTCGGAACAAATTTCTTTGTATTTGCGATTGCTTGTGCCTTGCTCTCTATCGTTTTTTTATTTTTCATACTTGTGTAATTGTTCACCTTTCATTCTATAATTGCTTTCATTCTATCACTTTAATTATCGGTCTATACTCATCCCAACAAGGAGGCAATTGAGCACCTCAACTCATTATTTAGAGGAATCAAAAAGGAGAAGTTCTAGAGCCCTTCACGGAGAATTCGGCTTCAATTCTTATTTTGAGTGACTGTTTGCATAATTCATCATAAGTAGTTTTAAAATTGCATTTGATTAGCAAACACCTATTCACCCCTCTAGGTGTATTTCAACTAGTACTATTCATATGACCAAGAATACAATCAACGTAGTAAGACCAAGCACATAGATATTCGATATCACTTTCTTAGAGATCATTATGAGAAATAAGATATGACATTGATTATGTTTTCACCGATTTTCAACTTGCGGTCTTTTTACTAAACCACTAGATTATAATTGATTTTCATTTATTTGTAGTGAGTTAAATATTTGCATTATAGATTCATAAGTTTTGAAATTGTTTCATGTATTTTTAAATCCTTTAATACATGTCTTTTCTTTTTTTTATGCATGACAAAAAGGGGGAGGATATTTGATGAGTTTTAAGTTGTTTGGATATTTAGTGAACTTCATGCTTATATGCAATGCCGTGATTTATTAATTTCATTCATCGCATATTGTTTTTGGAGGAACGAGAATTGGAATGATGGTAGACTATATATGCATATTATTCTAAGTTGGTATCATCTTTATATATGCATATATGTGTGACTTGCTTTATATTGTCAAATCCATTTAAAGTCATAATATGTTCTTGTACTTATTAGATAGCATAATTTGAAGGGGAGCTTTTCCAAACTCTTTCCTATCTTTTATTTTAAATACCTCATATGTTTTGTCAGCATCAAAAAGGGGGAGATTGTTGGCCAAGGTTACAATCACCCAGTTTTATGGTTTTGTTGATAACAAAACTTATGTGGTTATTTAGTGTAAGTACACCTAGAGGAGGGTGAATAGGTGTATGGCTAATCTAATAACAAATGATGCAGAATTAAAAACTAAATTGCAACACACTTAGTGTAACCAAAGAGTGTAGACGAATTCCTGGTGTAGGACTCTGGACTAACTCCTCTAAATTACTCTAAATAAGAGTTGAGGTGCTATTCGAAGCTCTCTTGGTTCAACACAAGTATAGGCACACACAAACAATACCAAGCATATATGTATGATATGAACAATATGAAACAATGCAAGGTATAAGAGAGAGAGAGTTTAGAGATAGTGGATCAATCGCAAACACTGAGATATATTTCGAGATTCGAGCCACTACTCTACGTCCCCGCCTTCACACAGAAGGATTTCCACTAATGCGTCCACACAGGACTTCCCACACAGGGAACCTCCAATGAGGATTTGGGTAATACAAACTTGGAGTACACAACTCCCCTCTCAAATAACAACCACCTTTACACAAGAGGTAAGGCACTAAGCACACAAGATTAACCTCTCAATAGAGGGATAGGGCACTAAGCCAAACAACAATCACCTCTCACTAGAGGGATAGGCACAAAACCAACACAATCACCTCTCATAGAGGGATAGGCACAAAGCCAAAACTCTAATCTCAATCACCTCTACATTAGAGGGATAACCACAACTCAAACTCTTCCACAATCACCTCTACACAAGAGGGATACTCAAAGCAAAGTGTAACGCCCCGATCCCGCAGGTACGGAGACGTTATGGCGACGTACATACGCGAGGTGAAAACACACTCACGAGTACGTTAAGCCTCAGTACGGGACATACCTCCATATACACAGGAATACCTGCAGAAAGAGGTTAGTGAACATAATAGATATAAATACAGGAATAAAGGAGAGAACAGGACAAAGCACAAAGATACCTATGAAGGAATCCCGATGGTAACGTCTCCTATGTGAATCCAATTAACTAGCTGCCCGAGCGACAACTCGAATCTCCAACCTGGGCACGCAAACCCAGGGTCATCAGAAAGCGACCTAGTGAGTGGTAAAATGAAGGAGGAGGTAGTAATATATAATAGTAATATAAGCACGATACATATATATAATACATGATGTTGTACTAGTGATACCATATAATAGATGTTGTACTAGTGATACCATATAATAAATATAGAATAAGCAGTAGAAAAATATATATCATGTCATCTTTTAATACCATCACTACCTAGCCGGTTATCCTCGGTCATGTCTATAGTGTATCCTGTATTATATAATCATGAATGTCGTCTAGTGGTGACGTGATAGAAATGAAACAGGTAGATGAAATATGCAACATACTCATACTACTGTGTTATGCATATACAAAATGGAGTATGCAAGGCTATAAAGCAGCATAGTTACACTGCAGGGTATACATGTACATGGACCGCATGCTACCATATGGAATGTAACGAATAGCAGAAAATATAACATGATATCAGAAAATGTAACATGATATCCAGGTGACATGATAGTGAATAACATATCAGCAATAGTAACAATTACGAAGGGACAATACTATACATGAGTCGAGCATGTCATGTGATTTATACAATAATAACAATCAGTACCACCTGGTATTTTAATCACTCTCTTCCAGTGTCCCATACCACTGGCAGTTCATACTGGAGCCCGCACTCCAGTCGAACCCATCCGGACATGGCCTACGGGTACCATTATCCAAACGAGAGAGTAACCAAATAACAAGTGTTCCCGGCGTCACTATTGTGTATACTATTTTATTATGTTAATTGGAAACCATGGTCGAGGAGTTCTTATCGGGTAAGTGTATCCCGTGCATACCGGGATCACGGCCTTTATCAAACCCTGGCTGC
Source organism: Agave tequilana (assembly GCA_038442645.1). Lineage (NCBI taxonomy): Eukaryota > Viridiplantae > Streptophyta > Magnoliopsida > Asparagales > Asparagaceae > Agave > Agave tequilana. The sequence continues at coordinate 123,677 of JAVJIF010011755.1, read as the reverse complement.
TAAGACCAGAGCCCTCTGCTAAGAGGGGAACAATAATCAAGTACGAGAGCTCATGGAGCAATTGGTAGGTAGCACTACCATCCCTGCAGTGGGAGAACAATATGGATCCAGTACATCACCCGATAAGATCTAATCAACCGTCGAGTCTCCCCCATACCCCAGTTAACTTTATGATCTGATATGTCAAGTATACAATGAATAAAATACAGTACATGATACGAGTAACATGATAACTGGACCAGAGCTCTGTTGATAGCGTAGAACAATATAACGAGAAACGGGAACAATATAACAGGAACAATATAACGAGAACAATAGATGTGGGATTCCACATATCGCATATCAACAGCTCTCATGTCCAGTATCGGAATATCCATATCAGTAATATGAAACAATCATATAACATGAATACGGTAATATGGAACAAGATACATGTAATAGGAACGGGGAATCATATGACAAGAATAGAGAAATCATATATGCATGTGTAGCAGAGATATAGAAACATGACATGCATGTGTAACAGTAATCAGTGTATTCCATGTAATGATGATAACTATAATATGACATGCAGTAAACCGTGCATTGGTATGCGGTAGTCAGTGCATTGGTCTGTAGCAATAATCCGTGTAAGACATTGGTATTTACTAACATGTCCTAACAGTGGTCCGTGTATAATGTCCGAGTATGTCCAGTGAATAATTACTAGTTACCGTCTTTTATTCATAATCAAAATATACAATCAATGTTACTAAACAATGTAAAATATAATTTATAAAAGAAAAACACTCACAAACTCGTCATGAGAAGGTAGCTCTCGTTTCCACGATCGCAACGGATCCAGAATCGTCCAATCGGAGTTCGAATGCTCCCGATATCGCCCGAATGCTAAAAAGAATACAAAGAGGTAAATATGTAATAACTGAAATATTCAGGGGCTATTTGCAATTTTACAGGGGCCTAAAAGTAATTAATAATTTTACAGGGGCTAAAATGTAATTGTACCTTTAACGGTCGGGTTCGGGTGTAAACCCAAAACCCAAAACCCGTTTGGGTTCCCTTCTCAAAGAAGCCACAGCAGCAGCAGCGTGCGGCTGCTGCTGCCGCCCAGGGTGCGCCCGGCCGCCCGCCAACGTGGCTGCCCGCCGCGCGGCTGCCCCTGCCGGCGCCGGCGCCTCCCCGGCGCCGCTCCGTCGCCCCTGGCCGGGGCCCCACCGCGGATAGGTGAAGAGAGAGGAAGAGGGTGGGGCCGGCGCCCCCACCACCGCCGGCGCCTAGCCAGCCTCCCGCGCCGCCGGCGCCTGGCCGGCCCCCGACTTGCCGCCGGCCTGGCCTGGCCGCTGGCAACGGCCAGGCCGGTGCTCGCGATCTGCAGAGCGGGAGAGATGGGGAACTGGGCTGTGTGTGTGTGTGTGTGTGAGAGAGAGAGAGAGAGAGAAGAGAGAGAGAGAGAGAGAGTTTGGTTGCATGAGAGAGAGAGAGAGATGGAGAGAGGAGAGAGGAATTTAGAGAGAGAGATTTTTGAGAGAGAGAAAGAGAGGGAAGGGGTTTTAAAAACAGAAGGAGAGAGAGATGGAGGTGGAGGAAAGGCGGTGGGAGAAGTTTCGTGAAGAAGGAAGAAAGGAGAAGAAAAGAAAAAGAAAAAGAAAGATTAACAATAATATTTTAATATTATTATATTGGCCCAAAATTCGACCAGCTCCGAACGGTGCCCAAAAATTACAAAAAATAAAGAATATTACCCAGAGACGTAAGATGAAGACGATTTCCAAAAATTCAATCCGGTTGGCAAATTAAAAATCCCGGAAGCTGTCGCCGGTACCGGGCGACACCGGTTTTGGCCGGATTTTCGATAAAATCAGAAAAATCCCCAAAAATACCCGAACGTAGATAACACGATTCTAAGATGCATGGTGAAAGTGGATTCTCAAAATACAACTCCATTTGTGAAATAAAAATCGTAAAGCCGGTTATCGGTATCGGTCGACACCGACTACGGAGATTGTCCACAATAATCCAGAAAAATTCCAGAAAATGCTGAAAAATTTAAAATATTAGAAAATAATTTTAAAAACTGAAATCGACTCAATCGGACTACCACGGATGTCAAATCAATTTTGTACGTCGTATCGCGTACCGATACGGTGATACGTACACCGGGAAGCAGGGGGTTACATTTCTCCCCACCTTACAAAAAATTGCGTCCTCGCAATTTCAATTAGGTGTGAGAACAAGATTTTCAACCCCAAAGCCGAAATGTTACGGGTCCACGACACTTTCGCTGCGCACTCTGCTATCTCTAAGGAACTCGGGATGGAGAAGTATGGTAGTGAACTCATCCTAACGGATTGGAAGCAAGACAATGCAAGGAAAGCGAGAAGGAAATCGGATGTTCTGGGGACAACAGAAAGGAAGGAAGGAATACAAACGAGTCACGGAATGAATTGTCAAGGTCATGGTATTCTTGTACTCGTTGCTGGAATCCCCAATTTCAGATACAGATCAATTAATCTGAACCTGATTGTACTGTTGGTAAGAGCTCAAGGATTGACCCAGGTGGTTACCCACACTAGGTGTAAACCTAGACTCTGATATAAAGAAAGATTACAACTCTTGGTGATTACAAAGATCACAAACAACTTTGATGACCACAAAGACTAAAAAACCATTTTTCTCACAAAAACAAGATCCTATAGATAGGATAGAGATGATAGCTCAAGTGTGAGAAAATAAAGTGTTTGGAAATGAAAACAACAAAGAAAAACTCTTGAGAAAAATACTAGATAGATATTGAAATAAAGATCCAAAAACAATCTCCCAAAGACTCTCTTTTTCTTTGATTTTCTAACACTTTAAAACAAATAAAGAATAAGTCTTTTTGACACAAAAACTCATTTAAAAACTTGTTGTTAAGCACTTGAAAGATAGGAAATTTTCTCTTCAAAATCTTGGTGAAATCAGCTCAAGAGAAGGCATATATATAGCCTCTCAAAAATCTGCCCGTTGGCAGTCTGGAAAGGTCAGAAATGACCTTCCGGTCGATCGCCCGGTCGACCGGCGCAACGGTCATATTTATGACCATTGTGCCTCCGGTCGACCTCCCAGTCGACCGGCCATAGCCATCGGTCGACCGCCCGGTCGACCGACCCCCACCTGAGAGTGGGGTGCTTTCAGTCGGTCGACCGCGCGGTCGACCGGCCGAGTTGGCTGGCCATGTGCACGTCCTCGTGCACATCGGTCGACTGACCACTGGTCCGGTCAGTTGGCCCGAAGGCCTATCACTCTAGTTTGATGATGATCAACCCATGTAGTTATGTTTACTAATGATCTTGTGTTTAATTAGTGACAGATTTATGATCAAGATCTTAGTAGGTGCATAGCTTCAACAAAGGATTTAAAGTCAAGTTTTGGAGCTAGCACGGTGTTTGGACCAAGTCAAGAAGGCTTCAAGTGAAGACTTCAAGAAGATGAACTTGAGTCTAGGTTTGTTTTTAGAAGATTTTGTTTTTAGATAAAATGTAAAGGATAGAATAGTTGGTGGATTGCTCAAGTATAACATACACACACACTCTTGTTTTAGTTGTCTTTTCATAAAAGAATTTTCAGTTTAGAAAAGACTTTTCATTTTGGAAAATACATGTTTGGTTTTTGGTTAAAAGACTATACAAAACCATATTTAGAGCTTAATGTCAAAAACATAGATATTTCACCATGTTTGTGTAGTGGATCATATCCATACACACTATGCTTTAATAGAGTTTAAATATCTTGTTTTTTTGTATTTGGAGAAGTTTTGGAAAAACAAGTTTTGGAAAATACTGTTTTTAGTTTGAGCCATATTTTCCAACTTACAAAAATAGTCCAAATTAAATGTAACATGCCTTGATTTTGTGCAAGCATATTTGTTTATCAAAGTATAACATCAAAACTATTTTTGTAGATTTTTCAGTATTTTATGGGATTTTATTAGAGCCAAAAACCAAGTTTTAAATCCCTTATGTTTTCTGATCTGGCTTCAGCCGTCGACCGGGATGGTCGACCGCAGCCTGAAGGCGGTCGACCGGGCGGTCGACCGACGTGCACAGACGTGCACGCCAGTTTTGGCAGGAGGGTCGGTCGACCGACCCGGTCGACCGTCCAGAGAGCTCTGCTCTCTGGAAAGCCCGGTCGACCGGGCCGGTCGACCGGACAGAGAGTCTACTCTTTGTATCCTGGCCTCGGTCGACCGGCCGGTCGACCGATGGCACAACGGTCTGAAATATGACCGTTGGTCGGTCGACCGGGCGGTCCACCGACAGGTCTGACAGACCCCAACGGCTAGTTTTCCAGACTCTATAAAACGGGGCATTTGGGGGCTGTTTTGAAAAAGATTTTTGGAGACTTTTAGAGCCAGTTTTTCCTACTCTTTTCAGAGGTTTTTCTCCACAAATTGAGAGCAATATTTCCAATCAAAAGGAAAGTTTTATCAAGAGTGTTAAAAGAGATTTTCTTGAGTTTTCCTCCACCACTCTCATCCTTGTTTTTCTCACAAACACTTGAGCAATCCATTGATTATTCATTCTATAAGAGTGTTGTAGTGAGAGTTTTTTATGGTGATCAAAGTGTTTAGATCACCAAGAGATCTTTCTTGTTTCTTGAGGAGGCGGACAAGTGTGTTCGCGGTGTTTCAAGTTCGGGTGCGAACTTGTTGTTTGAGGTGCGGCCTCGGCAAGCTAGTGGGCTTGCGGTGTACGGGACTAGAGTCCGAGGGCTTGTAGGTGTTGCGGCACCGAGGAGTGATCCATCGGGATCGTGCATAGTGGAAATCCTTCATAGTGTCGAAGGCGGGGATGTAGAGCAAGTGTGCTCGAACCTCGAAACAATCCCTTGTGTTTGCGATTGCTCACTCTCTCTCTCTCTCTCTATCTCCTTGTGTTTATATCTTGCATACTTATATGTGTTTATCCTTTCATGCTTGATATACATTGTGTGCTATATTGATATACTTGCTTCGGATTGTTTGCTAACACTAGTTTTCAACCAAGAGAGCCAACGCGGCACCTCAACCCTTATCTAGGGGAATCTAGAGGAGTTAGTCCAGAGCCCTTCACGGGGAATTTGGCTACACTCTTGTGTTAAACTTGGTGTTTAGTGTAATAAGTTTAATTTGGTCATAATAGTTTTTAATTCCGCATTTAGTGACCATTAGATTAGCCATCACCTATTCACCCCCCCTCTAGGTGATTTACAATTGGTATCAGAGCCAAGTGCTCTTGATTTGGGTCTTACAACCTAGAGTTAAAGATCCTCATTTTAGGCTAATCACATATTTTGTACACACACCATGGACTTCATGTCACCACCCATGTTTGACATTCTTAACATCCAATTTGGAAGGTTAAGATGTCCTTGTACCTCAAAGCCCTAAGCATTCATGTTTATTTTGCCACAACTAAAAATGATTATTGTTTAATGGCAAAAATTTTGAGGCTAATGCAAAAGCCCTTCATGCTTTAAAATCAACCCTAAATGATGATTATTTATCTAGGGTTTCTAACATTGACTCGGCTTTTGTAGCTTGGAACATCATCACCTCCCTTGGCGAAAAGGATCTATATTATGCCGGAGCGATTCAGACGTTGGAAGCGACACCTCCAACGCATGCTATATGGTCCAAGGGGATAACCCCCTTGAGGTAACTACTGAATCCGAGGTAGATGAAGAAAATATGTCATATGATGAGCTTGCTTGTTTTTGTCAACAATTACTTGGAAAATATGACATGCTAAGAAAAGATAATAAAAATTTGAAAAAGAAATTTGATTGCATGGTTAATGAAAAAGATTCATTAGAAAATAAGGTTGCATGCATTGAAAAGAGAATGATTTTGAAAAATGAAAATGTTTCCTTGATGTCTAAATTAAATGATTTATGTGAAGGGAACACTATTTTGAAAAATAAAATCATCTTGGTGGAAAAACAAAAAGAAAATGTTTAAATGAAAACACGTCTTTGAAAAGAAAAATGTTTGAAAAAGAAAAGGAAAATGTTTCTCAAAAGAAAAGGAAAAATGATTTTATATCTCACCATGCCTACATGCCACTATTGATGAAAATGAGGTTAAATTTTTGAAAAATAGAATTGATTGTTTGAGCTCAACTTTGAGCAATTGTGCATTCAACCATAAGAGATTGGAGTCCTTGTTTTCAAAGAAACAAACTCCACACATTCATGCACATCATCATCATGCATATGCTTATGTTGCACGCCACGATCATACACACACACATAAACATCCTAAGGTGTACAAGTGTACACATTGTGGCCGCAAAGGCCATTTAGCAAAGTTTTGTTATGACAAGATGCATCATATTAATTTTGCTAATAAAAATGTTTGGGTTCCTTAAAAAGCTAACCCCCAAGGACCCAAAAGAAAATGGGTACCAAAGTCCTCACCTTTTATTTTTGATGTAGGTGAGGGCTCTCACAAAACGTGAGAGTTTGGTGCCTTGGTGGTGGTTGCACGTGGACTAGAAGGACATATTTTTGATGCACCGCTATCAAGGAGTTTTGGTGGGACTACCACCATGTTTTGAAGCTTTGGAGTATAGTTCATGTGTTGGTAACTATCTCTAAAACTCTTAGTTTAGTTTACATGCTTTTAATTTCATGATATCATTTAGCATGTTCATGTTTTATTTGTTTTGTGCTTCATGTGGTAAAATCTTGTTTAGATGTGTATTTGTCAAACTTGTATTTATACATGTACAAATAGTGAGAACATTTGATTCATATATGTTTGCACTTCATGCTCATTTGTACCCACTATATGCACATGTATAAGCTAGTTTGATGATTCTTTCATTATACTTGTTTTGCCTATTTTCATGTTTTACTTCATGTATATGTATTTTTAAATTCAAATCTAATAATATACATGTATACCCGTGAGTCTCTTGCCTTCATGCAAATACTTTTATAGACTCTTTTATGTTTGGGATATGTATGTATATTGTTAGGATTGGATAAAATCATACATATACCTTGAAGTTTGTTTTTAAATGAAAAATGAAATTTTCATGATTTGTTTGATAAAATGATATTTGTGTTTTGAGCTTCATTGTCTATTTTCATGAAAATGCTAATTACATGACTTTTGAACACTCACACTTTATTTGTTTATTCATGACTTTGTTTCATGAACATATTTTTGAGCTTTATCGATTCGAGTGTCGATTCTTGTTTATTTGGTATGACTCATGAAAAACATATGTTTTGATTTCATGTTATGGAGGATCTTTAACTAGTTTTTCAAAAATTATCTTCAACTAGTTAATTATTCTTCACTTGGTAGTGATTTTCAATGCTAAACTATTTTCAAAAATTTTTGAAAACCCCTACCTTCGACGGGCGGATGGCTGGGCGAGTATGCCTTATAAGCCTTAATTGAAAAATCTTTTATCTTGAGCATATGAAGGGTGGTAGGTTATGAGTTACATACATGATTTACATTGTTATTTTCAATTGATATCTCAATTGATATTTTTGTATATACTCATATTTTGTTTTCTATATATGTATGCTTCATAATTTCCATAATATCAATTGCTATTGGTATTCTCCATTTCATACATATATATGTTTTTATGTGCTTATATTTACAATTGATTCACATTTTTAAAGCACAAAGTTTATGATGAACAATAAAAATATTTGATCATTATGTTTACATTTGGTATCAATATGTTTCAACTTCATATTTGTTAAATTTCAATTGGTATCAATATGATTTACAATAATGATTATTTACAATTTGGTATCTTAAAATTTAATTGTTTTACAAGAGCTCTGATACCTTTCAAAATTTTGTTTAAGAGAAAATTAAAAGAATTTGATATGTATTTCCTATATGCAAGGAGAGCTTAACATCTCTTCTACATATAGATTCATGTTGAGTGTATCTTGTATTGAGGAGCTTGATAACTCTTCTTTATGTGATACACGTGTGTAGGGGAGCTTCACATCTCCTCTTATGCATTGCATATTATGCGTTATGTGAATTAGGGCTTGTCATCCCTCTTTCATGTAATGTATATGTGCAGGGAAGTTAACTTGCGTCTTCCTCTTCATGAATGTATATCGCATATCAACTTTTATTGACTTACTTGTTTGCACCCCTTATTGATCTCTTTGTTTATGACAAAAAGGGGGAGAAAGATTTGTTTTTACTTTAACCTCTTTGTTGATGATTGACAAAAAGGGGGAGAAAGATTTTGGATTTATATGCATGTTTGTTTTGTGAAAAAGGATGTTTATGCATATATGTTTTGTTTTGCAAATAGGAGAAAAAGAATTTGCTTTGTTTTATGCTTGTTAGCATGTTTATCTCCATATTTGCATACATGTTTATGAGCATTCATTGCATATTTATTGTTTATTTGTTTATGCATGAGTTAAGGGGGAGCTTCTTTGAAGCTTTATTTTAATCCATGCATATATAACTTCATGAGTTTTGTCATCATCAAAAAGGGGGAGATTGTTGGCCCGAAGGCCCATCACTCTAGTTTTGATGATGATCAACTCATGTAGTTATGTTTACTAATGATCTTGTGCTTAATTAGTGACAGATTCATGATCAAGATCTTAGTAGGTGCATAGCTTCAACAAAAGATTTAAAGTCAAGTTTTGGAGCTAGCACGGTGTTTGATCAAGTCAAGAAGGCTTCAAGTGAAGACTTCAAGAAGATGAAGACTTGAGTCTAAGTTTGTTTTTAGAAGATTTTATTTTTAGATAAAATGTAAAGGATAGAATAGTTGGTGGATTGCTCAAGTATAACATACACACACACACTCTTGTTTTAGTTGTCTTTTCATAAAAGAATTTTCAGTTTAGAAAAGACTTTTCATTTTGGAAAATACATGTTTGGTTTTTGGTTAAAAGACTATACAAAATCATATTTAGAGCTTAATGTCAAAAACATAGATATTTCACCATGTTGTGTAGTGGATCATATCCATACACACTATACTTTAATAGAGTTTAAATATCTTGTTTTTTTGTATTTGGAGAAGTTTTGAAAAAACAAGTTTTGGAAAATATTGTTTTTAGTTTGAGCCATATTTTCCAACTTACAAAAATAGTCCAAATTAAATGTAACATGCCTTGATTTTATGCAAGCATGTTTGTTTATCAAAGTATAACATCAAAACTATTTTTGTAGATTTTTCAGTATTTTATGGGATTTTATTAGAGCCAAAAAAACCAAGTTTTAAATCCCTTATGTTTTCTGATCTGGCTTCAGCCGGTCGACCGAGACGGTCGACCGCAGCCTGAAGGCGATCGACCGGGCGGTCGACCGACGTGCACAGACGTGCACGCCAGTTCTGACAGGAGGGTCGGTCGACCGACTCGGTCGACCGTCCAGAGAGCTCTGCTCTCTGAAAAGCCCCGGTCGACCGGGCCGGTCGACCGGACAGAGAGTCTGCTCTCTGTATCCTGGCCTCGGTCGACCGGCCGGTCGATCGATGGCACAACGGTCTGAAATATGACCGTTGGCCGGTCGCCGGGCGGTCGACCGACAGGTCTGACAGACCCCAACGGCTAGTTTTCCAGACTCTATAAAAAGGGGCATTTGGGGGCTGTTTTGAAAAAGATTTTTGGAGACTTTTAGAGCCAGTTTTTCCTACTCTTTTCAGAGGTTTTTCTCCATAAAATTGAGAGCAAATATTTCCAATCAAAAGGAAAGTTTATCAAGAGTGTTAAAAGAGATTTTCTTGAGTTTTCCTCCACCACTCTCATCCTTATTTTTCTCACAAACACTTGAGCAACCCATTGATTATTCATTCTATAGGAGTGTTGTAGTGAGAGTTTTTATTGGTGATCAAAGTGTTTAGATCACCAAGGGATCTTTTCTTGTTTCTTGAGGAGGCGGACAAGTGTGTTCGCGGTGTTTCAAGTTCGGGTGCGAACTTGTTGTTTGAGGTGCGGCCTCGGTAAGCTAGTGGCTTGCAGTGTGTACGGGACTAGAGAGTCCGAGGGCTTGTAGGTGTTGCGGCACCGAGGAGTGATCCATTGGGATCGTGCATAGTGGAAATCCTTCGTAGTGTCGAAGGCGGGGATGTAGAGCAAGTGTGCTCGAACCTCGAAACAAATCCCTTGTGTTTGCGATTGCTCACTCTCTCTCTCTATCTCCTTGTGTTTATATCTTGCATACTTATATTGTGTTTATCCTTTCATGCTTGATATACAATGTGTGCTATATTGATATACTTGCTTGGGATTGTTTGCTAACACTAGTTTTCAACCAAGAGAGCCAACGCGGCACCTCAACCCTTATCTAGGGGAATCTAGAGGAGTTAGTCCAGAGCCCTTCACGGGGAATTCGGCTACACTCTTGTGTTAAACTTGGTGTTTAGTGTAATAAGTTTAATTTGGTCATAATAGTTTTTAATTCCGCATTTAGTGACCATTGGATTAGCCATCACCTATTCACCCCCCCTCTAGTCGACCTCCAGTTGATCTGGCTGGGGATTAAGGGTATTGAAAACTTGTCTTTTTAATTTCAATTAAATCCAATAAAATCACATAAATTTCACAAAAATAAGTCTTATAAGATCTTTGAAATACAAATATGTGTGACTAAAATTCAACACATATTATAAACAATTTGAACTATTTTTGTGATAAAGAAATTGGCCTTTAAGTAAAAACGATATTTTCTAAAAACCAAACTTTGAAATGAAAAACCTTTTCCTCCAAAACTCATGTAAATACAAAAATAAATTGAAACAAATTTGAATCATGTTGTATATGGATAGAATCCAATATACATATAAGATATATCTATGTTTTTGACTTGAAATCCAAAACCGGTTAAACTGAAAACCAAACATTTAAACTTGTGTGTGTGAACTTAAGCATATCAACACTATATAATCTTTACACAAGATCTAAACTACTAAACTAAATAAACTGAGGTCTTCTTTTAGAACTCCGTCTCCAAGCCGACTCGATCCAATACGATCCAACGAGCTTGACTCCAACCGAGTGCTAGATGCGATCTTGACGCGCGAGCTCTTGAACCAACATGTGTAAGCTCCAAAACTCCTTTGTTGAATCTAAACACCTACTAATATCTTGGTCAAATATCTCAAACTAATTAAGCACAAGATTATTAGTAAACTTTAACTACATGAGTTAATCATCATCAAAACTAGAGTGAAAGGCCTCTGGGCCAACAATCAGTACTAATCAATTTCAAGTGTTTAAGTATATTTCAGGGTTCTAATGAATTCAAGGAGGTTTTTTTTTCTCTAAAGGAAGGTGTTGAAGACTCAAGGATATTCAAGTACGGGATTGAACCTCAATGCACTCGATGTCACTAAAGGAGAAGCCCGCTTGAAGATCTTGTAGTCACCTAGAGCCTTGTAAGATATTAGTTTGTTAAATTGTAGAATATAGTTGTAATGCTCAAAAAGATACACACACAAAATACACGATTTCGAAAAATACAAGTTTTGATAGTATTGATATTTTGCATATTTGGTTTTTACACATGTCTCATAATTTTTCTAAAATTTTATAGCAAATTTAGAACATATATTTCATTATCAATACATTGCTATATTACTTATAAACCAATACAAAATATTTTGAAAATGTTTGAAACTCAAAATTTATCGAGAAACTGTTTCAGGCCAAGTCGGTCGACCAGACGGTCGACCAGTGCACATTTCAGGCCAAAACGGTCGACCGTCCGGTCGATCGGGCCTTTGGCCAAGGGTCGTGCACGTTGTCGACTGACCAACCGGTCAATCGGTAACCCTTGTGGTCGACCGACTGAAAGTCCTTTGCTTTCGGGTTGGGCCGCGGGTTGGGCTGGTCGACCCTAGCGGTCGACCGACCTTGTGTTTTTCCCTTTGAACTGAAGGGCGGTCGATCGGACTGGTCGACCAGAGCCAACGGCTCTTTTTAGATGAGCTGTCCGGTCGACCGACAATCTGTCAGTTGTCCATAACGACTAGTTTTTGGATCTTGTTTTTAATGGATTCCAACGGGCATTTTTAGTTCCAAGTGTCTAAACACACCCCACATAACCTGGTATGATTAACAAATGATATTTATCTATTGCCTATATATATGGGTCATTGGTTTTGCTTTCAAAATAAGAAGTCAATACAAGTTTACAAGTTTACAAGTTTATTTCAAAGAGAAAAGTTTTTCTACCTTTCAATCTTCAAGTTCTTTCCAAAGCTACTTTCAGTTGGTTTTATAGCTCTTCTATTCTTTCTAACTGAATTTCATCTCTCACTTAACTTCTTGAGCTACAATTCATATTCTACTCTATAGGAAGTTGTAAGAGAGAGTGTTTATGATCTTATTGGATCACCAAGAGCTTTGTAATCTTAATTGGCTTTGTGCTACCTCTTGTGTAGAGGGTTAAGTGGAGGAGTTGTATACTCCGATCTTGTATAGACCAAATTGTAATTCTTTTGTGTAAGGTCTCTTTGTGAAAGATCCCTTAGAGGATAGTGAAATCCTTCATAGTGGTGAAGGCGGGGACGTAGAGTGATGGCTCAAACCTCGAAATAATTCCTTTGTGTTTTCAATTACTTGTGTCTTGCTCTCTATTGTTTTTCATTATTCATACTTGTATAGTAGTTCATATTGCATTCTATAATTACTTTCATTCCATACTTTCATTATCGGTCTTTACTATCTCAACAAGGAGGCAATTGAGCACCTCAACTCATTTCTAGAGGAATCAAAGAGAAGAAGTTTTAGAGCCCTTCACGAGAAATTTTGGCTTCAATTCTTGTTTTGATTGACCGTTTGCATAATTCATCATAAGTAGTTTTAAATTGCTTTTGATTAGCAAAACACATATTCACTCCCTCTCTACGTGTATTTCACTATTTTTGTTGGATGCATATTACCATTATGCTTTCGTCCTCTGATTCTTACATGTACTGATGCTTAGCTTATATATGTGAGGGTATTTTTACCTAGCGTATATACGTCACACTAACGTCTCCGTACCCGCGGGATCGGGGCGTTACACATTTGCATCCACACACCGGAGCTCTAGCGTAGCTCTCATCTTCACAAATCCAATGGTTCAAAAATCGTGTGATTCAGACTTCAGATGAGTATCCACACCCCACGTCGCGCACCCATGCCCGCGCACCCACGCCCGCGAACCTTGCCCTCCTAGCTTGCTATCGTCGGCCACCAGAACAAGGGGAAGAGAGATCCTACGAGGGAGAGAGATAGATGGGTGAGGGTTTTAGAGAGAGAATATGGGTAAGAGATCAAGAGAGAGAAAAAGAAATGAGAAATGGTGATTTTCTCATGTTTATAGCTATATATATTTTTCTTTGATTTTTTATCCAATTGCCATATGTCCTTCATAATTTCCCATTTTCCCATTATCTTCCCCTCCTCCTACCAACCTTCATGACTCAGTCTCTCCACTAACTCTACCATAATATAATAAATATCTTGTATTTGTATTGTATTCTCTTGTTATTCTTTGTATGCATTCATATATATATATATACATACAATTAGGTATATGGGTATCTCATGCCACTACATTCATAAATATGTGTGTGTGTTGTGTGTGTGTAAAGTGTTGGCCCGGAGGCCTTCCTCTCTAGTTTTGATGATGATTAACTCATGTAGTTATGTTTACTAATAATCTTGTGATTTTAGTTTCAGATTATATAATAAGATATTAGTTGGTGATTGCTTCAAAAAGAGGAGTTTGGAAGCCTTCACTTGGTGATTCCCGAGCCCGAGCGTCAAGATCATTCATAGCCATGCTCGTTGGATCACGGAGTTTGGACCGAGTCGGCTTGAAGATGAAGATCGTCAAGAAGACTTAGGTATCCATTGTTTAGTGTGTTTAGATCCATTTGTAAAGCTTAGTATAGTTGATATGCTCAAGTGCACTACACCACGTTTCATGTTTTGGATTTTGGTTTTCATGGATAATAGATCAAAACAAGTTTAAATGGTTTATATGTATAGTAGATGTTTTCTATTTATACATGCATGCTTAAACTTCTTAAAACAAACTTATTTTGACTATCCTATTCATGTATTGAAAAATTCAAGTTTGATAAAATACAAGTTTTGGTTTTGATAAAATTTGCAAGACACAAAATGATTTTATATGTTGATATATGTCTTAAAATTTTTATCACAAGTTTGTATTTCAATACAAAATGTTAAAACAAGTTTTATGGTTTTTTACAAGACTTAAAAGAATTTTTCAAAATATTTTTACCCAGGTTTCTGACCCAGGCTGTGGCTGACAGGCCAGGTCGGTCGACCGGGCGGTCGACCGCACCATGGGCCGGTCGACCGACGTGCACAGACTTGTGCACGTCTGGCAGACACAGGCCCGGTCGACCGGACCAGAGAGCCTAGCTCTTTGTATCTGGGCGGTCGACCGGGCCGGTCGACCGGATCAGAGAGTCTGCTCTCTGTATCTGGGCGGTCGACCGGATTTCCCCAACGGTCATATTTCTGACCGTTGGCGGTCGACCGGGCCGGTCGACCGCTAGCCTGTCAGGCTGCCAGATCAGCCTAACGGCTAGTTTCGGGGTTTGGCCTATATAAACCCCATTTCTTTGGGATTTTGGCTAAGTTTTTATGAGCTAAAATTTCTCTCTATTCTTGGTGTTTAAAAGAAGTTTTCAAAAGAGTTTAAGTGCCAAAAAGATTCATCTTATTGCTTTTAAGTGTTTTGTTTATTTCAAAGAAATTAGGGTTTGGGAATTAGTTTTGATCTAACATTTCCATATCTATTTTGGTGTTTTCCCAAGAGAATTTCTTTGTTCAAAACACTTTTTTTTCCACACTTGAGCTATCTTCTATCCTATTCTATTAGGATCATTTGTTTGTGGAAAAGAGAGATTGTTTGTGGTTGAAAGAAACCACTAGTTGTAAACCCTCCTTTATTTGTGTATCCCTCTTTGGTAGAGGTTGATCGAAGTGGTGTTTGGATCCCTCTTCGGTAGAGGTGATTGTGATTGTATTGGCTACGGGCCTTATCCCTCTTCGGTAGAGGTGGATTGTGGTTGTATTGCCTCGGTGGCATTGTACGGTTGTGAGAGAAGTTCGGTACTCCTTTAGTGGATTGAAAATCCTTCTCGGTGAAGGCGGGGACGTAGAGCTAGGGGCTCGAACCTCGAAACATATCTTTGTGTTTGCGTTTGATCCACTTGTCTCTAAACTCTCTCTCTCTCTTATTTGTGCAAAGCATCATTCTCCATTCATATCATTCATAGTGCTTGTGTTGCCTTGCATTATTTCATATTGCTTATCATCCTTATATGCTTGGCTTATTGTGTGTGCCTCACTTGTACTTAACCACAAGAGCTTCATATAGCACCTCAACCCATATCTAGGGGAATCAAGAGGAGTTAGTCCAGAGCCCTTCACGGGGAATTCGGCTACACTTGTGTGTTGTACTAAGTGTGTTGCAAATAGTTTTTAAGCTTCCGCATTTAGCGCATTTAGTTTATAGATTAGCCATATCACATATTCACCCCCCCTCTAGGTGTTTTCAATTGGTATCAGAGCCTACGCTCCTGATACTTAGGCTTAACATCCTAGGAGTGAGATCCTTGTTTAGCTAATCTACATTTGCATTTGCACATTTGTTTGCTTGCACACATTTTAGTTTGGACCTATGGACTTCATGACCCCACCTATGTTTGACCCTTCCAACATCATTGTTTGGAAGACTAGGATGTCCGTTTATTTACTAACCCTAGGATATAAGGTTCACCTTGCCATTACCAAGGAATCCTTCCTTAGTGATAGCAAGCATATAGGGGCCAATGCACAAGCCCTTGAGGCTATTAGAAGCACACTTCCTAAAGATTATCTTTTGCGTGTTTCTAACTTTGATTCCGCCTTTGCAGTGTGGAACATTTTGACAACCACCACCACCTCTAAGCTTCAATTGCCAATCCAACCGGAGGAGAATCTAGTGGAGATGAATCCGAGCCACATCAATGCTATACGGTCCAAGGGAATGACTCCCTTGAGGTTTACTCGGATACTCAACTAGATAGTGCTAGCTCTTCATTTGATTCACATGATGATATGGATGCCTATGCTTTAATGAAGAGTTGTCTATTGTTTGTGAAAAATTGATAGAAAAATATAATGTTTTGAAAAAGAAAAGTCTAGGAATTGTTAAAGAAAATAAAAATTTGCATTCTACACTTGACATTGCTTTGCAAGAGAAAGATGAGATTTTGAATGAAAGGGACTCATTAAAAACTCAACTTGAACTTGCATTAAAAGAAAATGAGTTTTTAAAATCTAAAAATGATTGCCATGTTGTTTTGAAACATAATGATGTTTTATCTTCAAAAGTAGATTCTATTTTAAGAGATAACAATATTTTGAAAAATGAAATTGATTTTATCTCAAAAGAATTAGAAATTTGCTTAAAGAAAAATAAATCTTTGAAAAATGATTTGGATTCACATGTTTGCCATGCTAGGGTAGTTCCATCTAAGTCACCCATTGCATGCCACACTTCTTCTTTGATTAACAATGATATATCCATGCTTAAGAAGAGTGTTGATTGTTTGGGCTCCACTTTGAGCCAATGTGTAGTGGGTCATACACGTTTGGAATCTTTGTTTTGAAAGAAACAAGTTCCATCTATTATGCATGCACACCCCTCACGGCATACACATGCTCCTCATGGACACACCCATCACATGTATGCTCATGTGTACACTTGTACACATTGTGGACGTAAGGGCCACCTTGCTAAATTTTGTTATGATAGACTACATACTTCAAATTTAGCAAATAAATTTGTTTGGGTTAGAGAAGGGACTAACCCCATGGACCCAAAAGATTATGGGTACCAAAGACCACCCCTCTTGTTTATGATGTAGGTGTGGGCTCTCACATGACGTGAGAGTAGCCGTACCTTGGAGTGGATGCGTTCCGAGCTTCATGGAAACCAATTGGATGCACCACTTTCAAGGGAAGTTTGGTGGAGAGGACCACCATGTTTTGGAGACAAGGAAAGTTGCCTTCTAGGTTTTGGTAATGATTCCTAACTCCTATTTATTGTTTACATGCTTTCCATTTTATTCATTATAGCATGTTTCATTGTTTTGATTATTGTGTTAATGTCATGTTTATTAGATCATTGACATGCATGTATAGCCTTTTGAGACACCCATGTTTAATATGGACTATCATTTTGTGTTCTCACAATTTGTTTAGCTATCATATTTATCATAGGTTTAATAACATGTGGATTACCATAATAATCATGTTTATGTTTATCATGTTGATTTTTATCTTATTTTGATGCTTCATGATTTGATTACATGTTTAGATGTTAGCTTTTATTAAAACTAGGTATATACTTGTGCATATAGTGGGCCACAAATAAATCTATATATGTTTGAGCTTGAATGCTTATTTGAACCCATTAGATGAACTAGTATAGTCTAGTTTTGATGATTCATACATTTTAAACTTGTATTCCTATTTTTGGATTTGTTTTATGAGTTTTCATTTCATGTATATGTTTATTTTGCCAAACTTTAAGATATACATGTATACCCCTTGAGTCATTTGCTTTTCATGCAAATCTTTATTTATGGACTCAATTGTGTTTGGGGATATGTGTGTATACTTCTTGTGTTGACAAATCACACATATACCTTGAAATGAAATTTGTTTTAATAAGATTTAGTTGTTTCATGTTTTTGTATTTATGTTTAACTTCATGTATATGTCCATTTTATCCAAATTATTGTTATACATATACATCCTTTTGAGCCACGTGCCTTCATGCATATCTTTGTGGACTCGTTGTGTTTGGATATGTATGTATACTTTAATTTGTATAAGACATACATATGCCTTGAAAATTAAATAAGTTTTGATGATTTTCTTGTTTCAAGGAATATTGAGCTTAATGGAACATTTTTTTTCATGATTATGATCTTCACATCTTATTTGTACACTCACATTTATTGTTTACTCATGCTTTATTTTCATGAGTCATATTTATGCTTAATTGACTTGAGTGTTTTGATATCATGTGGATTTCTTATTTCATGAAAAACAATTTGTTTTTATTCCTTACTTGAAGGATTTCGTACTAGTTTAGAAGTTTTTTCATTTAACTAGTTCGGATTCTTCGTTTTGGTAGAGTTTTTCAAACAAACTATATTTTCAATCCATTTTTGAAAACCCCTACCATCCACGGGCGGATGGATGGGCGATCATGTTCATGTATGCTTTACAATGAAAATCATTTAAAAACTTGAAACATGATTGGGAGGTAGTTATATGAGATATACACTTGATCTTATTGTTGTTTCAATTGGTATCAATCTTGACATTTTTTTGTATACTCATATATGTTTGTATGTATGTATGTTTTCAATTCCAATAGTATCAATTTCGATTGGTATTAAATTTTTCATACATATATACTTGTTTATGCTAAGGCTTAAGCTTCAACTTTGTTTCAATTGATTTAGCTTTCAATTGGTATTTTAATTCGAGCCTACGCATCGTTTTAATTGATATTTCATAAAGGGGGAGAAAATCTCGTATTTTATCTTTCAATTTGTATTTAGTATTTCACTCCCTTGCTTTATGATAGAAAATAATAATTTCAATTGGTAATAATTTCAATTGGTATCTTATGCCTTAATGAACAATTATTTCAATTGGTATCAAGATGTTGTTTTCATTTTTTTAATTGATATCAAGAGGCATTTCATTGACATATTTTTTTAATTGATATTATATTTAAAGTCACCCCTTATTGACTTTGTTTTTGTTTTAGACAAATAGGGGGAGATTGACAAAAAGGGGGAGAAAGATTTTTACCCCTCATTGACATTTTATTTATTGTTTTGGTTTTCCCCTTTATTGATGATTGACAAAAAGGGGGAGAAAAATTTTGAGTTTTATTTGAGTTGTATATGCATACTTATGTTTTTGCATATATTATGTTTAATTGGTATCTAGAAGAACATGTTTATTTGTTTTGAAAATTTCATTGATATCTAGAGCCTTTTGTGTTTATGCATATCCATGCATGTTTTGTGTTTAATATTTGTGTTTATTTGTTTATGCATGAGTTAAGGGGGAGCTTCTTTGAAGCTTAACTTTAATCCATGCATATATAACTCCATGAGTTTTGTCATCATCAAAAAGGGGGAGATTGTTGGCCCGGAGGCCTTCCTCTCTAGTTTTGATGATGATTAACTCATGTAGTTATGTTTACTAATAATCTTGTGATTTTAGTTTCAGATTATATAACAAGATATTAGTTGGTGATTGCTTCAAAAAGAGGAGTTTGGAAGCCTTCACTTGGTGATTCCCGAGCCCGAGCGTCAAGATCATTCATAGCCATGCTCGTTAGATCACGGAGTTTGGACCGAGTCGGCTTGAAGATGAAGATCGTCAAGAAGACTTAGGTATCCATAGTTTAGTGTGTTTAGATCCATTTGTAAAACTTAGTATAGTTGATATGCTCAAGTGCACAATACACTCACGTTTCATGTTTTGGATTTTGGTTTTCATGGATAATAGATCAAAACAAGTTTAAATGGTTTATATGTATAGTAGATGTTTTCTATTTATACATGCATGCTTAAACTTCTTAAAACAAACTTATTTTGACTATCCTATTCATGTATTGAAAAATCCAAGTTTGATAAAATACAAGTTTTGGTTTTGATAAAATTTGCAAGACACAAAAATGATTTTATATGTTGATATATGTCTTGAAATTTTTATCACAAGTTTGTATTTCAATACAAAATGTTAAAACAAGTTTTATGATTTTTTACAAGACTTAAAAGAATTTTTCAAAATATTTTTACCCAGGTTTCTGACCTAGGCTGTGGCTGACAGGCCAGGTCGGTCGACCGGGCGGTCGACCGCACCATGGGCCGGTCGACCGTTGCGGTCGACCGACGTGCACAGACTTGTGCACGTCTAGCAGACGCAGGCCCGGTCGACCGGGCGGTCGACCGGACCAGAGAGCCTAGCTCTCTGTATCTGGGCGGTCGACCAGGCCGTCGACCGGATCAGAGAGTCTGCTCTCTGTATCTGGGCGGTCGACCGGATTTCCCCAACGGTCATATTTCTGACCGTTGGCGGTCGACCGGGCCGGTCGACCGCTAACCTGTCAGGCTGCCAGATCAGCCTAACAGCTAGTTTCAGGGTTTGGCCTATATAAACCCCATTTCTTTGGGATTTTGGCTAAGTTTTTATGAGCTAAAATTTCTCTCTATTCTTGGTGTTTAAAAGAAGTTTTCAAAGAGTTTAAGTGCCAAAAAGATTCATCTTATTGCTTTTAAGTGTTTTGTTTATTTCAAAGAAATTAGGGTTTTGGGAATTAGTTTTGATCTAACATTTCCATATCTATTTTGGTGTTTTCCCAAGAGAATTTCTTTGTTCAAAACACTTTGTTTTTCCACACTTGAGCTATCTTCTATCCTATTCTATTAGGATCATTTGTTTGTGGGAAAAGAGAGATTGTTTGTGGTTGAAAGAAACCACTAGTTGTAAACCCTCCTTTATTTGTGTATCCCTCTTTGGTAGAGGTTGATCGAAGTGGTGTTTGGATCCCTCTTCGGTAGAGGTGATTGTGATTGTATTGGCTACGGGCCTTATCCTCTTCGGTAGAGGTGGATTGTGGTTGTATTGCCTCGGTGGCATTGTACGGTTGTGAGAGGAGTTCGGTACTCCTTTAGTGGATTGGAAATCCTTCTCGGTGAAGGCGGGGACGTGGAGTTAGGGGCTCGAACCTCGAAACATATCTTTGTGTTTGCGTTTGATCCACTTGTCTCTAAACTCTCTCTTATTTGTGCAAAGCATCCTTCTCCATTCATATCATTCATAGTGCTTGTGTTGCCTTGCATTATTTCATATTGCTTATCATGCTTGGCTTGTTGTGTGTGCCTCACTTGTACTTAACCACAAGAGCTTCTTATAGCACCTCAACCCATATCTAGGGGAATCAAGAGGAGTTAGTGCAGAGCCCTTCACGAGAATTCGGCTACACTTGTGTGTTGTACTAAGTGTGTTGCAAATAGTTTTTAAGCTTCCGCATTTAACGCATTTAGTTTATAAATTAGCCATATCACCTATTCACCCCCCCTCTAGGTGTTTTCATAAAGGTATTTCTAAGTATATACCTTGTATTCCCAATGTACGTATATATGTCTATATACTTGTAGATTTGTCTCACTTGATTATCATTTCAATTTCCCATTAACGCTACCAAAATTGAATTATCACATGAGTAATCGAGTTAATTATCATAAATTATTTAAAAATAAAAAATTAAGACATTAAACCATGATTAATTAGACTGAGCGTCATAGAAATTCATGAAAAGAGAGAGAAAGTTGAGAGGAACCCATGGAAAGAGAGAAATTTAAGAGGAATGATGAAGGGAATGAAGAGGAGTGAGGATGGAGGCTTGCTTCAGACACACAACAAAGACACAGAGATTTACGCTTGAACCACGAGGCTATGTTTTTTTGACTTTGGATCTGGTTGTCAAGCGCCAGATGCGACGATGTTCTATCATGTTTCAGCAACGATAGGTCGTATCCCATGAGATTAGAGCTGGATCAAGCCACCTGAGTGTTGTTCCGACCAATATTTTTCCCGATCCGATGACATGAGCAGGACTTTCGATGAGGTTTTCCTAGATCTTGCCCTTCTTTAGTGATTGTGCTTTCTCATCAACTGGTTAGTCTTTTTATTTCTCTTATTATTTTTTTTCTTTTGTACGACCTAATGCTTACGTTGTGCTTGGTCCACTCATTGAGCCAAGCGTTTAAGACGCCTGAACCGAGTACAATAAGTAATTGCAAGTATCAACAAGTATATGGATGTATAAAATTAACTACTACAATCTAACCTTATAGAGGAGAGTTACATGTAACGTACTAGAACTCAGAGGGGTTATTGTGCAAAAAGTTCAAAAACATCCACAAAGGCAGACTGTAGCGTCTGAGGTGTGAACAATCAGACAAAGTAGGGGTAAGCAGAATTCGGTTATAACCGAAATAACCGACCAAATCGAAACCCGAACTTGAACCGAACCGAACCGCTCTAGTTCGGTTCGGTTTCGGTTTCGTGTTTCAAAAACCGAACTCGACCGAACCGAAACGAATCTCTTACCCTATATATCACCCCACCCAAATTCAATTATAGTGAATCATATAGTTCATAATAAAAACTGGTGAAAACTTATCTCATTACTTCTAGCAATGCCATCTTTTTTATGTTGAATATGTGAAAGTTATGTTAAGTACACCATCACAATTAAGAATAATATTTATATTAATATAGTTCTTTTTTTTCTTTCTTTCCATTAAAAGTTAGTAATAATTATGTGAGTTTTGATATAAGAGCTCAAAATAGCGTAAAAGTTTTAGAATATGAAAATTTTAATTCGGGGGTTTTTCTTATTTCTAATTTGGGTATTGAATATTTGAGATTAGAATATTAAAGGATGATAATATAATGGTAATTAAAAAATGTAAGAAATAATGAAAAAATATTGGCCTAACCGAAAAAACCGAAAAATTGAACCGAACTGAGTGGTTCAGTTCGATTCGGTTGCTAAGTCTAATCGCTTCGGTTCGATTTTGTAAAAATTAATAAAAACTGAACTGAACCGACCGATGCTCACTCTTAAGACAAAGTTACAGAGTCACCATTTGCAGAAAACCATCCCAAAACTTTTAATTTGTCATTCATTTGAGTTCACCCCGTATCCCCCGCCCGCTCCTTAGCCTGGAATCATAACTCACAAGTCTGTTCTTTGACCGTGGAAAAAATTAAAAAGAAAGGGAATACTAGAGAGAGGCGCGGGGGGAGCGAAGGAGCTCAGTTCTCAATTTTCTTATGTTTTTTTTTCTAGGTCACTCCAGAGGGAGGGAGAGGGGGGGGGGAAGATGAAGTCTTCTCTGAAGAAGCTGAGGGGATTCACTCTCAACAAGAATGATCTCAAGGAGAAGAGAGAAAATCGAGCCCCAGCTCACCAGAACGAGCTCATCCAAGCGTCAAAGGTATTCTCCTCTCTTTCTCTCTCTCTTACGTATCGGATTCGGATTTTAAGCATCCATTGATTTGTTTCTGTAGAAGCGATTGCTTGTTTAAGCTTGAATCTGATATTTGTCTGATACCAATTGAATCCGAGGAAAATCTCTGATTGCTAGCTAATTACATTAAGTTCACTGGTTAGGAATCAAGCCTCGTTTACTCTGAATAATTTTGTTTGGAAAATCTCTTAAGAGTCTAGTTATGATCTCGTCGCTTGGAAGATTTTTTTTTTTTAAATAATTCTGGATATCGGGTTTCTAGAATTGAATCTGAGGAAACTCTCTCGATTAAGGTATTTTTTCTAATTGTGCAGTGAAACTACTTACTAAAAATGGATGAACACAGTTCTGTCTTGTAGGCAGAATTCACGTTAGAGTTTAGCAAAGTACATTTGTTATGCTCACCAACTATAATTCGAGACTGCTTTCTTGTCCCCAATCAGGAGTTAAATGCAGAAGACAGGCTTAGAAGCAGGGGAATGACTTTGAAATAATACGAATTTGGCTTGAGATTTTACTTCTTTTTTTCCTCTTATCTTTTTTTTCCCTCCAAAATTTGATGTCATTGCATAGATTTGGGACCCGAAGAAAATCTCTATGTGTAGCTGATAATTTCTTTAATGTAGTGCTTGAACGCTTTTTCCCCTCTCTCCTTGCTAGATTTCAACGATAAAAAATTTGTTATATGCATAAAAAACGTGGTCCTAACCTAACTTCATGTTTTCAGCTTGTCTTGTTACTTGTAGGCTAGTTATGATGCCTCAATCCTGAATTAAATCTTTAAATGATGCTTATAAATCAACTTATTACGGACTACAGAAATGAAGCTTTGAGGACTTTTGTTTTTAATACTAATCTGATATGATAGTAGTTTGCATTAGACTTGATCTGGAGGTAAAACTGACAAATGCACATTTTGTTGATACTACTTATTGATTCCTTACTAATGTGTTTACATTTTGGTCGAGACAAGCGCAGCAAAGCGGCAATCATGAAAACATAGAAATTGTCCCTCCCTTGTTTTGTTCACTAACTTCAATGCATTATATAATTTTATTCAATGAAAATCTATAAATTAAGCCATAATTCACTTATTTATCAAGCTTCATCTTATCTCGTTTCTACTGCTTCTATGAATAAACTTAAGGTGGAGATGAATTTAATGAACTTTATCCTTGCATTTAATTTCGTTAAATTTGATAATCTGATTTTTCTAACCTCACTCCAAAAAGAACTCCTTCCTAAAGCCGACTAGTAACTACTTATGCATTACCCCTTTTTATCATTTTCTCCATTTTTTCTTGCTGAAGACAAGATTAGGGATTGTCTTAAGTTTAGGAAAGTCTCCTTTGATCATGAAAAATTCATTTTCCCCTAGAGTTGATGCTGCCATCTTCTTATCGGGATGATAACTTCATTATGTCTGAGGACTGCTTTGACCGACCTCTTTCTTTTTTTCGTAACGTTTAAAAAGAAAAGAGCTTTTTCATGCTCTCTAACTTATATTTCCTTTTTGCTGTAACAAATCGGTGCTCTAATACCAATTGTTACTCACAGGATCGACGTTTGCGGAACTTGACAATATGATCAGTACTTGCAAAAGAAAACTGTGGTAAAGCAAACTAGCAATACCTAGACAAAAGAGATAAGAAAGAACACGAAGATTTAACGTGGTTCGGCCCAAACTTGGCTTACGTCCACGGGGAGAGAACTGGAGAGAGTTTTATTCATAACTTGATACATAGAGATTTAACCTTCATCTTGATGCAATAAGAGTATTCACCTTCTTCCTTAATTTAGACCTAGATTTCAAGAGTATTATTGTATCTCTATACACTTTCACCTTGCTTCTCTCTTTATTAGCTTCCTTTTGATCTTCTTGGTGTTCTCCACCTTTTTGTCCTTGAGATTAGATTGAGATCAATGCTGAGTTACAACTTTTATTTATAGAATTTTACAAAACAACTCCTATTTGGATTATGAGATGATCTTGGCCTTTGGATGTTTGAAGAATCTTGATCAATTCTATTAGAAGTTGATCTCCTTGATTTAAAAGAATTCTAGACCCTTTAACCTTTAGAAATAAACTTTCATTGAATAGAAACTAAATCCTATTCGTATTTCACCAGAAAGAAAAGGGGGGCCTGAAAAAAAAAACTGATTCTGCTTTAGAAAATGCCTCTATTAGTCGACTAGTCCATATGATTAGTTGACTAATTCATGAAATTAGTCGACTAATATGGTTATTTAGTCGACTATTGTAAACTGCTCCTTCTCTGTTTCTGCTTCTGTATCTGCCTACTAGTCAAGGCTTGTATGTTAGTCGACTAATACCCTTATAAGTCGACTAATCAACACCATCTGGGTTTGCTTCTTCTTTCTTCAAGCCATCATTTTCTCAACTCGATTGGATCTTCTTGGATCATCATCTCCTCTTGAAAACAAGGCAAAATCTCACACTTTTAATATTTAACTCTGATTGTATATTTCGCATGAGAGCTTAATTCCTAAGTAAAACAATGATATTTCACTAATTATGCACCAAGACACCTTTTTGCATCTTTTCTGTATTTAATTTAAGACTAGCCTAATCGGTATAGGATGCTTAGGAATTGTCCTTTCCAGCTTGAATTGTTTCTTTTATATTCTAAATTTGATGTTTGTATTACCGATTTGGCTCCTAAACAAATTGCTAATAATCTGATATCTACTCTATTGCGTATCAAATTTTATCTTTCTTTTCATTTCTTTTAACTTTTTCTTCTTTCTTTAACTGATCATAGATTTGTTAATGTACTCTATCCAAATCAAATCACAAATTTGATTTGGTAGAAAGGAATTATCTTTATGCATTCATGAACTTGAATGATTTTTCAAGTAAACAAAAGTTATGTGACTTTTGCCCTGTATAAGAGAGCTTAATGCGAGATCACATTTCCTTGCCTTTACTTTGGGTCCATTCAAACCTAGGGTTTTTGCTTTTGTGCCTCACTTTTCTATAACATGGAAGGGTCATGTTCCATATTCTGCTAATGTGGTAACCTCAGATTGTCGCCTCCAACAATTGTTTAGTTTTTTTGGTAATATGTAAAATATAAATATAAGAAGGGTAATTTTTTTATGAATAAATACACCTGACATGCCACGTCGGTGGTTGGTCGTTTTGCCCCGCCAGTGCGGCGTTCCCCTCTGGTGAGCAATTGCATTTTTGGTCCAGGGTTACCAACCCCGGATGAAGTACTTATTTTTTAGCTTTTTTCTTCGTCAAGGTTGCCAACCCTGGACAAAATTTTTTTTATAGATTTTTTCCTATGTCCAGTGTTGCTAACCCCGAAAAAAGCACATAAGCTCAAATTAGAGCCCAAACCCTCTGTCATCGCTGACCACACTTTGGATTTCTCCAATCACTGAGCCCGTGCCTTCTCTCATAGCCTCAACGTCGAGTGCCCTCGTCTCCTCTCACAAACGCTGACCTCACAGAATCTCATTGCTTGCGTCGACTTTGCTAACTCCTCCGATCGTCTCGCCATCGTCGCTGGCTATGGCCTCAACCCCTTCTCCCATCAGCAAGAAGGGCTCTTGGATACATTGTTCAAAGTCGCGGTCTCGGCAGACACTGAGACGGATTGGTCTCGGCGACTCGGATCGGCCTCGGGCGATATGCTCAAAATGCTACATAGAAACCTCAATATTTTTTGAAAAATCACGACAAATCATAAAAAATGTAGACATCAAAATTCATGTATCACATGTCTAAAACAAATTTGTTTTGAGAGATAATTGGAAAAATATGCTGATTTGAGAGTAAATTCAGAAAATATAAAAGATTTGAGGGGGTAAATATAAAAAACTCAAAATAAAAAAATGAAAAGGATAAAGGGGGAGAGAGAAATTGGGTGAGTGGATCTCTCCCTCCCTTTGGCTCTATCTCCCTCCCTCTCGACTCTTTCCCTCGCCCTTCTCTTTCTACTCCGTCCCTCCCCTTTTCGTCTCCCTCCCCCTCTTTCGTCTCCCTCTCCTTCTCTCTGTCTTTGTCTCTCTCTCTCTCCCCATCTCTCCCTTCCTCTGCCACTCTTAGAGAGTGGAGAGATGGAGAGAGAGAGAGAGACAGAGGGAGAGCTTGAGAGAGACAGGGAAAGAGATCGGGCGGAGCAGGCGGCGGCGGTGACAACGGGCAGGCGACGACGGCGAGCGGGCAGGCGGGAGCCCTAGATTCCAAGTAAGTTTGGGTTTTTTTAAACCGACTCGGCCTTGACTTGACCGAATCGGCCGAGTCAGTCCGAGTCATATCGTGACTCGGCCGATTCAGCCGAGTCAGCTCCGAGTCAAGCCCGAGTCGGTCGTTTCTTAGTGGATCCTTCGAATCGGGTCTCAGAATCGTCTCGGCGGGTATCAAGACGGATACGACTCGGTCGAGTCTTCGAACCATGCTTGGATATCAGCAACGATTGTCTGCTACTGCTCAATGAAAAAGGCTCTCTAATCTCTGCTTGACTTCAAGTTTAATTTCACAAAATTAATCATCTCTAAATTTATGTATTTGGTTATAATTTTGAGTAAAATTGTCTGATCCAATCGCGACAAGTTTCGGCCATGAACGTGACTATCAGCATCAACCTCTCATGCTGCTCGATTTCAAAGTAATTTCATATACTCTGAGCTGAAGCTATGAAATGTAGCTTGAACCCATGAAATAAACTAATTAATTACTCTTCCTTTGCAAAAATCTTGAACCCATAATTGGAAGCATAGGTGGTGGCTAAGACATGGTTGCCGACGGAAAGGAGACGAGGGTGGTGTCGGCAGTGGCTGAGGAGGCGAGGGCAGAAGAAGTGGTTTTGGCGATGATGATAGGAGGAGTTGATGGCTCTTTGAGTTCATATGTGAATTGCGGGAAAAATTGGGGGGGGGGGGGGTTTAATTTGAGCTTTTGTGCTTTGTCCAAGGTGGGCAACGTCAGACAAAGAAAAAAAGCTTAAATTTTTTTAATTTCTTTGTCCGGTGTTAGCAACCCCCGATGAAGGAAAAAAATAAGAAAATAAATATTTCGTCGTGGTTGCCAACCCCGGACCAAAAAAGTCAATTGCCCGTCAGTAGAGGCCGCCACGCTGGCGGGGCGAAATAACCCACCGCCGACGTGACATATCAGATGTCAGTTTTTGAAAATACTTGGGGAGATTGGTGTTTGGAATTATTGTTAAAAAGTATTTTTTTTTTCAAAAATTTGCCCGAATAAAAATGTCTAGTGTTTGCCTTTATGCTTTTGTTATTTTGTTGACGTGTCTTCGATATTGTCCCTTTGTATCTACAAGTGTCTATTCAGTAGTAAATAGTGAGAAGAGGTAAATGCATAATGAAGAATTGGAGCTCCAATGGAGAGAACACCGCCTGAACTTGAGTTCAGAAGAGAAATTTATGTAGTTCTGCTAGGGGCAAATGATTGTTAGTACGTCAGCTCCACACATGAATATAATGCAACAGTTCACACATGGCACTTATCATATATGTTCAAAGCCTTGGAAGATGATATTTGTCATTTGTAGTATCCTCGACTTTGTATCTTGATCTTTTGTGGTTGCCGCCAAGGGCATAAATTCTGTGTTATGAGCATATAAACCAGACAATGGCCATAAAAATATAAAGGAAAGAATGAGGATAGAAATGGAAATACAATAGGGGAAACAAAACCAAGGGAAGGGCAGACATGGTAATGTATTGTATGAGTTTGTTAGAGTATCTCTTATATATATATATATATATATATATATATATATATATATATATATATATATATATATATATATATATATATATATATATATATATATATATATATATGCTAGATCAGTTGCAACAGTTAAATGACCAATCTGCGACGCCAGTTTCAATCTAGAGCCTTGCGACCATTCTCTTCACCAGAACTATGTACTTATATATTCTATTTCAATAAGAGCATCAAATAAAAGTGGACTCAAGGTGGAGATCGATATCAAAGCATTCGAGATTGAAACAGAACTTGGTCATCTTTTTGTGATGTGATTCATCTCCAAATGTTTCTGCCAACTAATTCTCTAGATGTGACTCATGCAAGAATTACATATCGAGTAGATTGTCATGTAGAACATACCATGCTGGTTTCATTGGAAAGCCTTATATTCAGAGCTACGATGTTGAACATAGTAACACACCATGCTCTCGACGGCCAACGGTGACTTGCTTCTTAACAAACTACAAAGTTCAATGGACATTTCCCTTACACGGATATCTAGACTAAAAATAGAGTCCAAAAGGGAATCCATCAGGCATGTCTACAATAGCGCTACTTGCTACTTGAATGTCATAAAAACTCAGTCCATACCTCTTTCGGTTATGTACTGCCCGCCTTATATCAACTTACACATCCACCCTCGCACTTCATACACCTTTTGTTCTGCATATTGTCTAAATAAATGACGGTGGCCATATTTGGAACTGTGTCACCTGACATAAAAGGGCACACCTATTTTTAACTAGTGAGATCTGACCTGCAGATCACAGATTCTGTGTGTAGCCTGTCCAAACGCAATAGTAAACACCCATATGTAAATATGACTGCTTGCATGGTCGTGGTATTCTACTTTATTACTGAATGTTGTTTGGGGAGGGTCTCAACTGCAAGAAATAACACAAAAAGATCAAGATTGTTTTTCTTTTTCTATAAATGCAAACAAGAAATAAAGGATAAAGGCTATTAATTATGATAGTTCTTACCACAAGAGTTCTGCACCAAAAGCAACCACACACCACGTCAGCAAGGCCCCTGATTCCATGAAGACTGCCTATTTTTCAGAATATACTTGTATTGACTTAAAACCACCATATTATTATAGTGACTGACTGTTATGCTAGATTTATTCCACTTTATTCATAAAAGTGCATCATTCAGAAAAGTGCATTACTTTTCCCTTCTCCAAACTGGTTGCTGGTCAATGACAGGGAAAGACATCCTACCGAGTTTTATATTTTCCTAGCCATGGAATTTAATAATAAGAAAGTCAGTTCAGTTTTCATTGGCAGGCATCCTATTTTAACTTCAAGATGCTAGATGCCAACTCCTTCACTCAAAAAGTAAACTGCCATTCTTGGTGATATGATGAGATAGTTTTACCCTAGCTACCATATAACAGATTTACACAGATGAATGTGATATATTCCCAGATTGTATTGTGTTTTTGTGTCTCGTTACCTTGTCTCAGGTATCAATGATATTGCTGTAGGAGATCCATTATCTTCACATGTTCTTGTAGTCTTCTTGACTCTCTAGTCGAGTGATTTGTTGGGTTGATTCTTGGTTGCATAAGCATAAGACCAGCAAAAACATTACTAGGTGTTCTACTTGCCAATTATCCTACTCGATTCTAAGGCATGTCATGTCTCTTGATTGTCTACTATGTAGCACGGACACTTCTATCATGGAGCTGTATTGTGTCGAAAACGTGTCCGACACATGGACACGAGTTCGACATGCGTGTCGGACAGACGTGTGTATTTTTAAGAACTTGCCACCTATCCTCGGGACGTGTCCATATGAGTCTGGTCGTGTCCGTGCAATGTATCCCCACTAGGAACTTGGGAGCATCTAGGAGGGTTGATGTTGGGTTAAAACGGATTGTAAAAATCTTCAACTGAACCTTGTCAACATGAAGTGCATTGCATAACTGACTTCATTCTGATGGAAATTGGGTTAAGGTAATGATATTTTATGAAGCGTGGTCACTTAAGAGTGAGTCCAACAGCCATGTCCTACACATGTTGGACACTCATAGTTGCTCCACACATATCAAACACATTGGAGTTTGTGTTGAATTGAGATAAACTAAACACTGTGTCTCAAAGCCATGTTGGCTTAAAAAAGAAAATAGAGGTTGCATGTTACCCTTGAAACCATATGTTGCTTAAGCATACATAGGAAAGACTCTTTAACATGAGTTAGTGGCTAGATTGAAGATCTTTATTTGATTTCATGGTTTGATTTAAAGCTATCAATTTAAATCATTACGATTTCATTTTTTTCTTTCTACTTTTAATGAAACATGTCCCGATCACTAGGTCATAGTGGTTTTGAGGTTTGTTATAGTATGGATGCAAACATATATAGAGTTATGTTGGCGTGTCTCCATATTCTTTTTAAAGATTTTTGTGTTACCATGTTCACACCATGTCGTACTGGTGTCCCTTGTCGTGGCCTTGCTTCCTATATGATATTTACTATTTAGTTGGACATGTATATTGATGTGCGAATTGGCAAGTGCGCCAATTGTTAACGAGTAATAAAGTGATGATGTAGAGTGTCGAACCCACAGGGATTGATGTCTATTGAGTATCAAACTAATTTGTCTTAGTTTTATTCGAAGAAACGGTTATGATTTAGAAGTAAAGTAGATTATGAAAACTAAAGTAAAGATATTGGCTTTTGGATGAAGTGCTAGGGTAGTTGATTTTGGCAATAAAAATCAGATACAAAATTGTGTTTGTGCTAGTGAATTCTTACTACTTATGTTAACAATCAAAAAATTCTAATCTAATTAATATTTTCTCTCGAACAATATTAATACTATCCGCTCGACAAGAACCTACAGTCTCTCGATCTAGTGGATTTACAAGCTAAATGATGCATTAAGTTCGGCGGTCTTTCTTATATGATTGTACAACTTATGTATCTTCTCTCGATCTCAACATGTAAGGATATGGTTTAATTCATTGATGCTACTAACCATCCATATAATTGTTGGTCAACAATTACTAACAAGAAGATCGGGAAAAGAAATTTAATTTGAAGAACGGAGTAGTAGCATAACAAAGCAGCAAAATTACATTTTCATAATATTAGCCTATATCATTGCCCAAACTATGGAGAATTAGTTTATGAAAAGAAAGTGCAAAACATGATATTTAACATGAACTTCGTCATAAAATTAATAGAAGAAAACAAATTGAAAACACCAAATTAAAGGATGCCTCCTTGTTGGTCTTTTTCACATTGAAACTCAAAATTTCTTCTCCAAAAGTTAAGAATATTATTAAGAAATTAAAAACTAAGAATCTAATTTTAAGCTTGTTGAAAGATACTTTTTACAAGAGATTTCAGTTGTATTTATAAACCATAGAGACATATTTCAATAAGAAATACAAGAGGACTCCTAATCCGACTTCGTAGAAATTTAATTCTGATTTGTACTGCAGTCATCTGGTGATAATTGTTGAAAACGGGTAGTCAAACAGTTGAACTGAAAAAGTTGTCAACAAATGAATTGTAGCCCTTTCAATTATATTTCTGTAGCCTCTTGAATCGCCTTATAAGTTACGATCAAAATACTGGGACGTGTCCAATAACTTTCTAAATCTGAATTGATGCAGGAAACTGTGCTGACCCATATTGACTAGTCAACGACTAACAGGCCGAATTTTCGGTTGTATGGCTGAAAAGTTATCGAATTTGGATCTCAAATTTAGGTAGCTGCTTCCTTTTACTGTGTAGACTCTGTTGGGAATGCCGTTTTGTATTTGGGAGCTTCTGATTTATGTATAACTTGCTGCACTCATCTCTTTGTATACAGATTTTTTTTCTTGGCATTTTTTCTCCACTTTTTGGTCTTGACCTAAGTTCTGCAAAAATATAAACAAAATCACCCATACATAATTAAATGTTAACAAAAAAGGCCGAAAAAGTGAAGAAAATATCGATGATAATCACAATTATCACACTCAATACCTAACTTTTGCTAGTTCTCGAGCAAAACACAACCCTAATCTAAAAAGAAAAACTAAAACTAAAAACTCTAAAAATAAAATAAAAATTCCAACTCACTTTCATAGGAGTCAAGGTTGCCAACAAGCCGTTAAAATTTAGATTATCCCCAGTAGACGAGTGTTGTCTCGTGAGGGTTTGCAGTGAATATACCCACAAAATTCAAAGAAAAGAATATAAAAAAGGTTAAGAATAAAGAAAAATAAGGATAACTGAAAAATATAGAAAGAGAAAAATAAGAAGAAAGAAAAATAAAAATATTTTTGTTTAACAAGCATCACTAGCAAATAAGATCAATAGTTTTCACAAGTAATTATTTTTAAGTAAAATTTTCTATCAAGAAATCTCATCATCTCTTCCCAGAGACTTCTCATCATCTCTTCCCAGAGACTTCAAATCCTAATATATCCCACCATCTTTCTTAAGTTTTCTGATCCTATGCATCTTTGTGAATATGTGATAGCTCTTAGCGTGGGACTTTGATTCAAACTTTTTCATACTCAAATATATATAATATGAAAGTTTCTAAGTATCACCACTTCGTTGCACTTTAAGCACTTCTTTTTTTTTCTTTTTTCTTCTTTTTTTTTTATACATATACATATAACTCATCCAATTCTCTTTCGTGTAAATATGAAGGCTTCTTGAGACCAAGATGCTTAACTAATTGATCATTAAACTTGTTAATACACATATATTTTTTCAACTTACCTTATTATCTTTCGCGTAAATACCAAAGCTTCTTGAGGTCAAAGTATCTAGCTAATCAATAATTAAGTTCATTATATATATATATATTATATTTTAAGTTGGTTAGGTCATTCTCATCATCTCAAACTTAAACCAATGTGTAAGAGTGTGTGTAAGATGCATAAGCACGTAGATAAATTCTAGATGGTATTCAACTTTCAATTTTTTCATCTCTTCTTCAAGAATTAATGACTCTATCAAATTGATATTACAATAAAATTAAACTTTATGGTCACTAAATCTGTTAAAACTAGCTCAACTTGTCAAAATTTTTTAGTAAAAGAAAAATAAAATCTATAAAATCCGAAAAAGAAAATTCCTACTAAGAAAAATTCTAACCTAAAAATAAAAGAAAAATCATAGACCTCTCCCATACATAAATCATGCCATGTCCTCATGCAGAGTACGATGAATCAATAACCTATATAAATCACACATAAATCTCATCCTCAAGGACCAATTAAAATCTATCAAATGCCGTGAAAACTGTAAACAAAAATCATCTATCAGAAAGTACTCATGTCCATAAAATAAACAGAAAATCATAAATATTGGATAAATGGAAAGAAATCACCTGGGCAAATTTCATTGTGTAACTCCACTATTTCACGGTTGTTCGGCCATCAGGACGCCTACGTGGTCGTCTCTCTGCCTCTGATGGTTTGAGATTTGGCTGACATGTTTCTCATCTTTGTTGTTCATCCTGTATCTCTGTTTTCAGATTTAGTTCTGGTTGGGGTACCTGGTACGGATCAAAGAAAATATATTAAGAACACAATTGAAAATAAATATAAAAATTGAAAAGAGAGATTAGAAAAGTTGGGTTGCCTCCCAAAAAGTGCTTTAAGTTATAGTCATTAGCTAAACTTTCTCTGATCTTCAAGGAGGCTCGTGTGTACGGTGTTTGCCTCAAGATGTTCTTTGTAGACTTCTTGATTTGCTTCCATATCTAATTTGGTGGTGCAACTTTCAAATAGTAATCAAACTTCTCAACTTTGGTGGACTTGGGCTGATTAGACCCTTCAATTGACAACTATGAAGGCTTTTCTTTGGATGTCTTGGCCACTGATTTGTCTTTGGTGTTGATTTTGAAACACTTCTCCACATCGTATGGACTTTTCATCGTTTGAAAGACATTGAATGTGACTTGCTCATCTTGAACTCGAAGAATCAACTTACCTTGTGTTGACGCTTCCAAAAGACAAACTCTCAGATAACTTTTCAATTGGTTAGAACGATGTTTAAGTTGTTGACACTTCTAAAAGACAAGTCGCAGACGGGCTGACGACCAATTCACTTTACGCAAGACTCACACTCGTCCAAGATGGATAGAGTAGTCAATCAGACTCTACTTGTTCAGCAAAACCATAAGCAAGTATTGCATTGCCTTTGAACAGGCATAAGCAAAGCACAACAGAATCATGCTCTAGCTTCGCCCTGCTCAGCCCAATGGGCTACATTTCTAGCTTTGCATGAAGCTTTACTTAGCTCTACTGAGTTAATGTCAGAACCTATAGCCTGCTCAAAAGGCTAATGATGCCAAGAAGGCATAGCCTCGCCATGACTGGCGAAGCTAAAGGTCTTCCGACCTCTTCAAAAATAGCCTCGCCGTAGGCTTTGTCCAGCACCGCTGAGAGCTTAAGAATAGCCTCGTCATAGGCTTTATAGAGCTTTGATTATGAGCTAAATCATAGCTTTGCTGAAGCTATTTGGCCTCACTGTAGGCTTAAGCTTCACCGAATAGGCTAAGCTTTAGGTCGTTTGACCTTTTCAAATCCCTGATCGTGTTAAAAGGGAATATTTTCCCATTTTAATCACCCTACTGATTTAGTGGAGTTTGTTACCCCTTTTTAGAGAGCGGTTACATCAAATCCCCCATTTAAAGGAGATAATCAAGAGATTCAAATCCCTCGGTTAGAGGAGATAATCAAAGAATTTAAACCCCTCAGTTAGAAGAGATAATCAAGAGATTCAAATCCCTCAGTTAGATGAGATAATCAAGAGATTCAAATCCCTCAGATAGAGGAGATAATCAAGAGTATCTTAACTCTTTAAATCAGCAGCTGCTGACAACCTGGCATACTAGCAAGCCAGAGGCTAAGCTAGCCTCATCAAAGGCTGAATTAGCCCCGCCAGTGGCTGTTTAGCCTCGCTCTAAGGGCAGCTGTTAATTGATTTTTATGGGATTGTTACCCCTCATCTGGCCTATAAATAGCCCATCGCAGGCTAGACTTAGGGGTTTTTTTTCGGCCAGAGCAAAAGAGAGCATTGGCTGCTATTTTCTTGAGAGAAAAGAGAGAGGCTTCTTCTTAAAACAAGAAACCACGTTCTTTAGCATCAGCTTTCAACGTCAACACACTTTCTCTTAGTTTTCTGAACTAATTAAAGGGTTACAACACTAGTTCATCTGAACTGATCAAGATTTCTCGCATCAAGGGAATTCTCGAACCAGACGAGTTCCCGGGCGGTAGATCCAAGATTGATTGCTCGCGTGATCAAAGGGACAAAGTGGTCGCTCGCTATCCAGATTCCTACCGGCACACATCCCCAGAAATAACCGTAGAAAGACTTGTAATTTGTTCTTTAAAGTTACTTGTAATTTTCTACATCCTTTTGTAAGTTTTCCTGATCAAACAAGCAATGGAGAACACCTTGTTCCACGTTGGTCAATGCTCTTCTAGTCATCCCATGGCTAGGAAAGGTCGGCCTAAGATGAGGGGAACATTGTGATTTTCCCTCCATGTCTAATACGATGAAACGACATGGAAGTAGAACTTGTCAACTTTTACAAGCATATCTTCAATTAAACAAAGATGATACTTGACAGATCTTTCTGCCAACTGAAGAGAAACAATGGTCTGCTTCGGCTCTCCTAGACCCAACTTTTTGAAAATAGATAGAGGCATCAAATTAATACTTGCACCAATATCACATAAAATGTTAACAAATTTAAAGTTTTATATGGTGCAAGGTACATAGAAACTCCATGGATCTTCAAGTTTAGAAAGCAGTTTGTTGTGCAATATTGCACTAAACTCGTTCAGCTTGATCGTCTGTGATCCTTCAGTTTTCTCTTCTTGGATAGGATCTCCATCATGAATCTTGCATACTTCAAGTTTTGTTCTAGCATATTTATAAAAGGAATATTAATATGCAAATTCTTGAAAAATAAAAAGTGAGAAATCCTTATTTATTTTGTTCTGTTTGAGTCTCTGAGGAAACAATATAGGTGGAATGTATGGCTTCACTGTAGACTTTGGTGGGGCTCTGATTCCAATGCGGAACGGTTGCCCAATCGGTAGGTTGGCTGCATGCCCGTATGGCCTTCACTTTTGGGGCTGGTATTTCTCTGGTGCTCTTCTGCTTTTTCTCCAATGTTTTTCTGATGTACTGTTTCAGCAGAAGGTTTTTGAGTCTACTCCAGTAGCTTTTCACTCAATGTGATCACGTGTACTTACTCATTCAGATTCTTCTCGGTGTTGCTTGGTAGCGATCCGCTCGTTCTTGCAGAGAGCAGGCGAGTAATTTGTCCCACCTGAACTTCAAGATTGTAGATGGATGCTGCTTGATTATGAAGTTCATCTTTGCCTCCGAGATGAAAGATAGTGTCTGTGTCAAGGTTCTAAATATTGGATATCAGGATCGTATCAGATGGGTTTTTTTTTCATATCGGATATCGGATATCGGGGAGATATCGAAAATACGCGTGCATATTGGGTATTCATATCAGACATTATATATAATAAAATACTATACATAAAGAAATATTGATAACTAAAAATGGTCTAGTGTTATAGATATCATCTACTAAATAAAATGATGTACTATGTATGCAAAGATGGTAAAAAAATAATATACATTTGCAAGCAGTTGTGGGTTGTGCAATAAATAAAGCAAGAGGAGCTTATCGCGCTCGGGAATGAAAGGCAGGCAAATGCCGTCATCGTCAATTCACGGAGGAGAAAAATTAGGGCTTGATTTTTATGGAGCCCTAATGATACAAACAACACTTATATAATCGGGTAACGGGTCGGGTTTGAGTTCAATGCTGATGGGTTCAAAAAAACGAACTCAATTAAAATAAAGCCATATCGGCTGATTTTGCGCCGACTCATATCGGGTGATTTATCGGCCGATATTTCAAATATCGCCCGTTTTTTGCTGCAAATAATATAGGTGAACGATTTTCCCATATTGTATTGGAAGCAGGCAAAAAACAAGATATCACCTGATATCTCTGCTGACTCAGCCGATATTTAAAACAGCGGTCTCCATGAAGAATTTTGTCTCGGTCACGAAAGCGTTCGTATTTGCAGCAAGTTCCGTCACTGCCTCTAAACTTGTTTCTTCTCTTGAGGTGGTTGGGGTTGTTTGTTAGAAGTTGTTGCCTATGCAAGATTTGGATTGTTCTTTCAAGCTGGATTTTAATTGTTGAAGTAAAAGCTATTGGGGCATTGTACATTGTTGATGAAGTCAGCTTGTTCGTTTCGAGTGTGTGATAGGCATGAACCCCTCCACATGTATCACAAGCAAGATTAGGAGTTCGAATTGTGCTGACAGTGGAGGCTCCTAGTTGCTTTGTTAATAGAGCTAGTTGTGCATGGATCGTCGAGAAAACGTCTAGCTCGTACATGCCCACAACCTTTTTCGGCGTCACCCTTTTAGCGTGTCATTGAAAATCATTCGAAGCCATCTCCTCAGGTAGCTCGTAGGCTTCATCTTTTGGTTTTCCCATCAATGCTCTACCAGTTGCCGCAAATGCTCTACAAGTTGCCGCATCAACCATCATCCTTGTGTTCGGTTGCAGCCTGTTGTAGAAGAATTGGATCTCCAACCAAGTAGGGAGTTCATAATATGATGTGAGACTTTCATAATCAAGCATTTGTACCTTTCCTATGCTTCATATATAGATTTGTTATCAAACTGAGCAAAGGATGTGATATACCTTATAGTTTGGACACTTTTGATTGGGGAAAGTATTTGGCCAAGAATTTGTTAGACATCTCCTCCCACGTAGCAATAGAGTTCTTTGGCAATGAATTAAATCACATCTTCGCCGTGTCTTTCAATAAGAAGGGGAAAGTAGTAACTGAACCGTCTTCGTTGGCACACCATTGTGCTTTTGGGTATCACATATTTTGGCAATAAAAATCAGATATAAAATTGTGTTTGTGCTAGTGAAATTCTACTAATATTAACAATTGAAAAACCCTAACCTATTTAGTATGATAATTGTGATTATCATCTATATTTTCATCACTTTTTATATTTATTTTGTTACTTAATTATGCATGGGGGTTTTTGCTTATATTTTTGCAAAAATTAGGTCAAGAGCCCAAATTGAAGAAAAGAGTCAAAAGAGGAAAATCGTATACAAAGAGATGAGTGCAACAAGTTATACACAGATGAGAAGCTCTCAAATACAAAACAACATTCCTAATATAGTCTATACAGTAAAAGGAAGCAACTATCAAAATTTGAGATCCAGATTCAACATTTTTTCAGCCAACCAGACGAAAATTCGGCTGGCCAGCCGTGACTGGTCAATCTGGGCCATCACAGTTTCCTGCAGCAATTCGGATTCAGAAAGTTACTGGACACGTTTTAATATTTTGATCCTAACTTCCATTCTAAAAGTCCAAATAATGTGATTCAAGCGGTTACAAAAAGATAATTGAAAGGGCTACAATTGATATGTTGATAAATTTTTTCAATTTGACTGTTTGACTGCTCGTTTTCTGCAATTACTGTCAGATGCTGCAGCACAAATCATAATTAAATTTCTACAACGAGTTGAAGTCAGATGAGAAATCCTCTTGTATTCCTTATTGGAATATGTCCTTATGGTGCATAAATACAGCTGCAATCTCTTGTAAAAAGTTTCTTTCAACAAGCTTAAAAATTAGTTTTTCAGTTTCTTAATAAAATTCTTGGCTTTTGAAGAAGAAATTCTGAGTTTCAACTTGAAGACCTGCAAGAAGGCATATTCTAATTTGGTGTTTTCTTTTTTCTTCTTTTATTAATTTTATGGTGAAGTTTATGTTAAATATCATGTTTTGCACTTTCTTTTTCATGAACTAATTCTCTATAACTATGGCATTGATGTAGGCTAGTATTCTTATGATATAATCTTATTGTTTTGTGCTGGACTACTACTCCGTTCTTCATGTTATATTTCATTGCATGTTAAGTTTCTTTTCTCGATTTGTTAGTTATTAATTAGTAGTAAACAATTATATGAATGGTTAGGTTTGAGACCGAGAGGGGATAACCTAGTGTAGCATCATAGGAATAGAAATCATAACCTTACATGTTGAGACCGAGAGGAGATACATAGGTTGTGCAATCGTTAGAGAAAAATAATAAAACTTCATGCATCTTTTAGCTTGTAAATATATTAAATCGAGAGATTGTAGGTCTCGTCGAGGGGACAGTATTAGTCAAGGTTCTAATATCGGATATCGGGATCATATCGGATGGGGTTTTTTTTATATCGGATATCGGGAGAGATCGGGGATATGCGTGCATATTGAGCGTTCATATCAGACACTATATATTATGAAATATTGATGACTAAAAGTTGGTTTAATGTCATAGATATCTACCTAATAAAAATGATGTAATGTGCATGCATAGACAGTAAAATAATAATGTACATTTGCACGCAATCATGCAATAAATAAGTTATTTCATATCGGGCGATATATCAGGCGATTTATCGGCCGATATTTCAAATATCGACCGTTTTTTGCTGCAAATGATATGACAAACGATTTCCCTATATCGTATCACCAGCAGGAAAGAAAAGGAGATATCGGCCGATATCTCGGCCGGCTCGGTCGATATTTAAAACAGGGGTATTAGTGTTGCTTGAGAGAGAATACTAATTGATATAGAGGTTTTCAATTTTTAACATGAGTAGTAGGAATTCACTAGCACAGTCATAATTTTATATCCGATTATACTTGCCGAAATCAATTGCCCTAACACTTATTTCATCAAAAGTCAACTTCTTTAATTTAGTCTTCTTAGTTCACTTCCATACAACTTCTTAATCGATTCTTCAAATAAAACTAGGACAAATTAGTTTGGTATTCAATAGACTCAACCCCTGTGGGTTCGATACTCTACATCATTATTTTATTACTTGTAAACGATTGGTGCACTTGCTATTCATAACATTAAGTTTTTGGTGCCGTTGTTGGAGATTGTTATGATCTTATTGATATAAAAAATATTTGATATTAGTTTTAATTTGAATTTTTTTAACAAATCTAACATCTGGACTCTATTCTGCAGTCTACAGAAAATTCAACGTCAGTAGAGACCAACATCCACGCAGTCGACCTATCGGCTGGGAAGCCGTCCAGAAATTGAATTAGAGGTTGAGCCTTTAGGAACAACTTCCTGATTGGTTAATGAGAAAATTCAGGAGTACTGAATTGCT
Source organism: Agave tequilana (assembly GCA_038442645.1). Lineage (NCBI taxonomy): Eukaryota > Viridiplantae > Streptophyta > Magnoliopsida > Asparagales > Asparagaceae > Agave > Agave tequilana. The sequence continues at coordinate 82,573 of JAVJIF010011755.1, read as the reverse complement.
ATCTCCTGATCCAAAGATAGATAGGACCTTCCTACACTTGCTAAAAGAGAAGAAAGACCGAGAAGCAACGATGACGAGCAACGAAGCGAAGAACACTGGGGGACTATGATGTACCCTCTCTGATGGGAGCCACATCATGCATCAAAAAGCCAAAAACTCAATCCGGGGTTGATTCAGATGGTGCGAAATACATGCCAGTTTGACGATCTTCCGAATGATGATCCAAACGAACACTTCGCCAGCTTTCTCAAAATATGTGATACCTAAAAGCACAATGGTGTGCCAACGGAGACGATTCAGTTACTACTTTTCCCTTCTCATTGAAAGACACGACGAAGATGTGGTTTAATTCATTGCCAAAGGACTATTGCTACGTAGGAGGAGATGTCTAACAAATTCTTGGCTAGATACTTCCCATCTTCAAAAGTGGCCAAATTACAAGGTATATTACATCCTTGCTCAGTTTGATAATAAATCTATATATGAAGCATGAGAAAGGTACATGGGCTTGATTACGAAAGTCTCACATCATATCATGGACTCCCCGCTTGGTTGGAGATCCAATTCTTCTACAACGGGCTGCAGCTGAACACAAGGATGATGGTTGATGCAGCAGCTGATAGAGCATTGATGAAAAAAACCAAAAGATGAATCCTACGAGCTACTCGAGGAGATGGTTTCGAATGATTTTCAATGGCAAGCAAAAAGGGCGATGTCAAAAAAGGTTCCGGGCATGTACGAGCTAGACGCCATCCAGCGATCCATGCACAACTAGCTCCATTAACAAAGCGACTAGGAGCCTCCAATGTAAGCACAATTTAAACTCCTAAACTTGCTTGTGATACACATGGAGGGGGTCATGCGAGTGGAGGTTGTCAAGTTGGCCACACTTTATCATACACTTGAAATGAACAAGCCGACTTTATCAACAATGTACAACACCCCAACAACTTTTACTCTAACACTTACAATCCAGCTTGGAAGAACAATCCAAATCTTGCATGGGGCAACAACTTCCAACAGCAGTCCTAACCACCTCAAGAGAAGAAAATGAATTTAGAGACAATGATGGAGCAACTTGCTGCAAATACGAACGCTTTCATGACCGAGACAATCCTTCATACACAATCTTTCATCTCGGAGTAAAGACGAACTTCATAAATCAAGCAGTGTCCATCCACAAACTCGAGGTTCAGGTGGGACAAATTGCTAGCTTGCTCTCTGTAAGTACGCAAGGATCGCTACTGAGCAACACCGAGAAGAATCCGAAGGAGCAAGTACATGCGATCACATTGAGGAGTGGAAAGCAACTGGAGCAGACTCAGAAACTTTCTGCTGAAATAGTATATTAGGAAAACATTGGAGAAGAAGTAGAAGTGCACCAGAGAAGATCTCAGAAGTGAAGGCAATACGTCTCGAATTGGAATCAAAGCCCCAGCCAAAGTCTGCAGTGAAGCCGCCAGTGAACCATACGTTTCTCCACTGTCGTTTCCTCTGAGACTCAAACAGAACAAAGTAGATATTGATTTCTCACTTTTAAGTATTTTCAAGAATTTGTATATCAATATTCTTTTTATAGATGCGCTAGAACAGAGCCTGAACTATGTAAAATTCATGAAGGAGATCTTATCTAAGAAGAGGAAACTGAAGGATCTCGAGATGATCAAGCTGAATGAGTAGTGTAGCATAATATTGCACAACAAACTGCTTCAACTTGAAAGTCCAGGGAGTTTTTTTGTACCTTGCACCATTAGGAAACTTTAAATTTGCTAACGTTTTATGTGATCTTGGTGCAAGTATTAATTTGATGCCTCTATCTATTTTTAGGAAATTGGGCCTAGGAGAGCCGAAACCGACAACTGTTTCTCTTTAGTTGGCAGAAAGATCCGTCAAGTATCCTCTTTGTGTCATTGAAGATGTGCTTGTAAAAGTTGACAAGTTCTACTTTCTTGCCGATTTCATCATATTGGACATGGAGGAAAATCACAATGTTTAGGATGACCTTTCCTAGCCACTGGAAGAGCATTGATCGATGTGGAACAAGGTAAGTTGATTCTTCGAGTTCAAGATGAGCAAGTCACGTTCAATGTCTTTCAAACGATGAAAAGTCCATCCGATTGGAGAAGTGTTTCAAAATTGACACCAAAGACAAGTCAGTGGCCAAGACATCCAAAGAAGAGCCTTCAAAGTTGCCTAGTGAAGTGTCTAAGCAGCCCAAGTCTACCAAATCAGAGAGCACAAAAGTTGAGAAGCTTGGTTACTATTTGAAAGTTGCACTACCAAATTGGATATGAAAGAAAGTCGAGAAGTCTACAAAAAACCCTTTGAGGCAAACACTGTACACACATGAGCCTCCTTGAAGATCAGAGAAAGTATAGCTAATGACTATAACTTAAAGTCTTCTTGGGAGGCAACTTAAGTTTTCAACCTTCTTTTTCAATTTTTATATTTATTTTCAATCATTTTCTTAGTGTATTTTCTTTGATCCGTACCAGGTACCTCAATCAAAACTAAATCTGAAAACAGAGATACATGATGAACAACAAAGATGAGAGAAACATGTCAGCCAAGGCCCAAGCCCATCAGAGGCAGAGAGACGACCACGCAAGCGTCTTGACGGTTGGACAACCGTGAAATAGTGGAGTTACATAGAAATTTGCCCAGGAGATTTCTTTTCATTTATCTAATGTTTATGATTTTCTATTTATTTTTATGGACATGGGTAGTTTCTGATAGATGATTTTTGTTTACAGTTTTCACGACATTTGATACGTTTTAATTGGTGCTTGAGGAAGAGATTTATGTGTGATTTACATAGGTTATTGATTCATCGTACTCTGCATGAGGATATGGCATGGTTTAGGTATGGGGGAGCGTCTAGGATTTTTCATTTATTTTTAGGTTAGAATTTTAATTAGTAGGAATTTTCTTTTTTGGATTTTATAAATTTATAATTTTCTTTTACTAAAAAAATTTCGACAAGTTGAGCTAGTTTTAATAGATTTGGTGACCATAAAGTTTGAATTTTCTTATACTATTAATTTGATAGAGTCCTTAATTTTTAGAGAAGAGATGAAAATTTTGAAAATTGAATGCCATTTAGAATTTGTCTACGTGATTATGAATCTTACACACACTTACACATTGGTTTAATTAAGCTTGGGATGATGAGGATGACCTAACCAACTTAAGATATAATGTATACATATATATATATATATATATATATATATATATATATATATACATATATATATATATATATATACATATATATATATATATACATATATATATATATATATATATATATATAAATGAAATGAATTTAATTATTGATTAGCTAGATACTTTAGCCTCAAGAACCCTTGGTATTTACGCGAAGGATAGTTAGGTAAGTTGAAAAAATAATATTTATTAATAAGTCTAATGATCAATTAGTTAGGTTTTTTGGCCTCAAGAAGCCTTGATATTTACACAAAAGAGAATTGGATGAGTTATATATGTATATGTATAAAGAAGAAGAAAAAAAGAAAAAAGAAAAAAGAAGTGCTTAAAAGGCAACGAAGTGGTGATACTTTGAGACTTCCGCATTATGAATAAATATTTATATATAAATATATTGAGTATGAAAAAGTTTAAATCAAAGTCCCAAGCTAAGAGCTATCACATGTTCACAAAGATGCATAAGATCAGAAAACTTAGGAAGAATGGTGGGATATATTAGAATTTGAAGTGTCTAAGAAGAGATGATGAGATTTTTTTGATAAGATATTGAACTTGAAAATGATTACTTGTGAAAACTATTGATTTTATTTGCTAGTGATGCTCGTTGAACAAATTTTTTTTATTTTTTATTTTTCAGTTATCCTTATTTTTCTTTATTCTTAACATATTTATATTCTTTTCATTGAATTGTGGGTATATTCACTGCAAACCCTCACGAGACAACACTAGTCCACTAGGAGTTAAAGTGCGTAATTCTTACGAAAGTGAGTTAAGATTTTTATTTTATTTTTGGATTTTTAGTTTTTTTTCCTTTTTAGATTAGGATTTTTGCTCGAGGACTAGCAAAAGTTAGGTATATGGGTGTGATTATTGTGATTATCATCTATATTTTCATTACTTTTATGCTTTTTTTGTTACACATTTAATTTTGCATGGGTGTTTTTGTTTATATTTTTACAGAAATAAAGTTAATAAAACAAATGAAGAAAAAAATGCCAAAAAGAGGAAAATGGATATACAAAGAGCTGAATGCAACAAGTTATACACATCCGAAGCTGCCAAATACAAAATAACATTCTCAAATTCAATAATTTTTCGGCCAACAGAGTCAGATTTATATGCATTCCTCACAGTAAAAGGAAGCAGCTAACAAAATTTGAGATTCAGATTCAACATTTTTTTGTTAGCCAGCCGAAAATTAGGTTGGTCAGCTGTTGACCGGTCAATGTGAGTCTGCACCGTTTCCTGCAACAATTCAGATTCAAAACGTTACTGGACATGTCTCAATATTTTGATCATAACTTCCATTCTAAAAGTCCAAATAAGCCGATTCAAGCGGCTACTAAAAGATAATTGAAAGGATACAATTCATATGTTGACAATTTTTTTCAGTTCGACTGTTTGACTGTCCATTTTTAGCAATTATAGCAAGATGGCTGCAACACAAACCAGATTCAAATTTCTATGACGACTTGAAGTCGGTTTAGGAGTCCTCTTGTTTTCTTTATTGGAATGTCTATTTGGTATATAAATACAGCTGAAATCTCTTGTAAAAAGTATCTTTCAATAAGTTTAAAATTAAGTTTTAATTTCTAAAAAAAATTCTTGGCTTTTGGAGAAGAAATTTTGAGTTTCAACGTGGAGAAGATCAACAATGAGGCATGTCTAATTTGTTGTTTTCTATCCCTTTTCTTCTATTAATTTTACGAAGTTCATGCTAAATATCATGTTTTTGCACTCTCTTTCATGAACTAATTCTCCATAGTTAGGACATTGATGTAAGCTAATATTATGATGTAACTTTGTTGCTTTGTGCTATATTACTACTCCGTTCTTTAACTTATATTTTTTGCATGTTAAGTTTCTTTTTCCGATCTTCTTGTTAGTAATTGGTGGCCAATAATTAAATAGATGGTTAGATTTTACACTGAGAGGAGATAACCTAGCGGATCATTATAAAATAGAAACACATCCTTACATATTGAGACCAAGAAGAGATATATAGGTTATGCAATCATATGAGAATACCACTGAATTTAATGCATCCTTTAGCTTATAAATTTACTAGATCGAGAGCTTGTAGGTTCTCGTCGAGGGGATAATATTAATGTTACTCGAGAGAATACTAATTGATATACGGTTATTCGATTGTTAACATGAGCAGAAGGAATTCACTAGCACAAGCACAATTTTATATCTGATTATATTTGGCGAAATGATTTGCCCTAGCACTTATTTCATCCAAAGTCAACTTCTTTAATTTAGTCTTCTTAGTTCACATTCATACAACTTCTTAATCAATTTTTCAAATAAAAATAGGACAAATTAGTTTGATATTTAATAGACATCAATCCCTATGGGCTTGACACTTTACATCACCACTTTATTCCTTACAAACGATTGGTGCACTTGTCATTCACAACGTCAAGTTTCTCTCTCGAGTAATATTAATACTATCCTCTTGATGAGAATCTATAATCTCTTGATTTAGTAGATTTACAAGCTAAAGGATGCATTAAGTTCAACGGTCTTTCTTATATGATTGTACAACATATGTATCTCCTCTCAGTCTCAACATGTAAGAATATGGTTTCTATTCCTATGATGCTACATTTAGCTATCTCCTCTCTATCTCAAACTTAACCATCCATATAATTGTTGGCCTCCAATTACTAACAAGAGGATCAGGAAAAGAAACTTAACATGCAAAAAAATATAACTTAAAGAACAGAGTAGTAGTATAACACAAAACAATAAAATTTCATCTTCATAATATTAGCCTACATCAATGCTCTAGTTACAGAGAATTAGTTCATGAAAGAGAAAGTGCAAAACATGATATTTAACATGAACATCACCATAAAATTAATAGAAGAAGAAAAAGGATAGAAAATATCAAATTAGAAGATGCCTCATTGCTGATCTTTTTCACTTTGAAACTCAGAATTTCTTCTCCAAAAGCCAAAAAATTTATTAAGAAACTAAAAACTTAATTTTAAGCTTATGAAAGATACTTTTTACAAGAGATTTCAGTTATATTTATAAACCATAGAGACATTCCATTCCAATAAAGAATACAAGAGGACTTCTATTTCAACTTCAAGTCACCGTAAAAATTTGATTCTGATTTTTGCTTAGCCATATGGGGGTAATCGATGAAAACGAAAAGTCAAATGGTCGAACTACAAAAGTTGTTAACACATGAATTGTAGCCCTTCTAATTATCTTTCTGTAGCCGCTTGAATCGCTTTATTTGGACTTCTAGAACGATAATTATGATCAAAATACTGGGACGTGCACTGTAACTTTTTGAATTCGAATTGCTGCACGAAACTATGCTAGCCTAAATTGACCAGTCAATGACTGACCAACCGAAAATTCGGCTGTGTGGCTAAAAAATTATTGAATCTGGATCTCAAATTTTGGCAACTGCTTTCGTTTACTCTGTAGACTCCGTTGGGAATGTTGCTTTGTATTTGGTGCTTCTGATTTGTGTATAACTTGCTGCACTCATCTCTTTGTATACCGATTTTCCTCTTTTTGGCATCTTTGCTCTTGACCTAATTTCTGCAAAAACATAAACAAAACACCCATGCAAAATTAAATGTGTAACAAGGCAAAAAAAGTGATGAAAATATATATGATTAATTATGATATAGTCTTTTGCTTTATTTGATTGACTGCAGAAAATAAGGAGCTCAATTCAGTACATGGTTTGACACCGGTAGGTTCCCAATCTGAAGCTAATTTTATGTCATTTCAGGTTTAGAATTGGATGATTTGAATTATTTACAAATTAATTAAAGTACTTTATAAGTTAGTAAAAATCCGAAAAATTAACAAACAGAATAAAATATAAGTAAGATATGAGAGTCATAAACAAAATAAAACAAACAGCATTAAAATTCAATAGGAAAGAAATTGTGATGTAACTTCTCTCTTGTGAGAGGTGAAACATGTGAAGCAAAGCTTATATAATTTCATTCTAGTACATTTGTAGCACTATGGTTAAAATTCTCATCTACTCTATCATGAATCATATCATGTAATGTTCCTTGTACCATGTGATGTTACAAGGAGTTCAAAATGTGAGCATGAGGCACCTCATTCTCATAATCCTGATTCCAATTCAGGATGACCGGTCAAGCAAATTTCGTAACAGTCTTGGCTGATACAGTTTGGAGCTGACCCCTCATATTGCAGGCCAGCACCTAAGCAACTACATAGTCCTTGGTGACTTGTACTACCCATCTTATATGTAAATGGCTTCTGATGTTTCTATTCAACTTGTAATGAAAAAATTTCAAATAGCTTTAAGGTGCAGGTGAGATGTTTTGGACCTAATGGAGTATAAGCCTTTCATTGCTGCTATTCTGTTCGTTATAAAGAAAAGGGCCGTGCTACATAGGATGGTTTGAAACAAACAAATCGACTGACAAGAAGCATCAGTAATGGGACCGCCAGACTAAAATTATGCATAAATGTCTTCTGACTTACCCTACCAAGAAGAGAAACTAAAAATAAATAATCATGCATGTTTCCTTTCCTAAATGCTGCTTTCGATTTGAAACTTTGGGTGTTTGCTTTGTAGGACTTGTCAGAGATGAGGAACTGTTATGATAATTTGTTTTCTGCAGCAGCTGCCACAGCAAATAGTGCATATGGTATTTCCTAATCTTCTAATTTGATTGCTTTCAGGATTTTATCTTCCTAAAAACTAGGAAATTTTAAAAGGATGTTAAATGGTTAATCTTTTCCATAAAATTATTTATTCATTCATGTGGGTATGTTATGATTTTTTAATCCTACAGTTTAGGCTTTGTTGAAGTTATGTGACTTATATTCATTTCATTTTGAGGTATACTGTCTCAACTACCTAACTACATGTAATTTTCTTGGACCTTTTGTTACCTTTCTTTTATTTGAGTACTTCTCCAACATGAACTTACTCCGCATAGCCAACCCCATTTGGTGAAAAAAAGCTTTGATGATGATCAATTATCTGAAAGATCTGTGTTTTGTTTCTTTTCCTACAGAACTCTTAACATGCACTCCTATATGCATGTCCATATCTCCCTCCGTAGTAACTAGAGCACTTTCTGGATGTCACATGTATGGAAAACAATGCTTGAATATGTTGCTGACTGCCGTCAATCAGTGTAACCAAATCATGTTGAGCAAGTAGATGTATGCTATGCAATTCATTTATGTGGCACATACTCTGTTTATGACTATGCGTTATGTACTGCCGCGCACACCTTTTTTTTTTTTTTGGAGAAAGAGGATGGGGCATCCGTATGATACCCAGCCATTTATATTGCATAACCAGCCAAAACTTACACTCCTTACACAAGGATGTAACAGAGTATCACTGTTTAAAACTTCATCCATGCTGATGAAGCATCAAACAAGCAACAAAAAAACAATACTAAAAAGTACACAGTTCTCTTCCATGAATCTCTGCCAACATCAGTTTCAAAATATTACACATAAAATCAACATAAAATTCACATTCAGCAATCCAACATCTTCACTCCAACAGGATCACTTCAATGCCTTCAGCAGTCTGTGCTCGATTAGGCTGCACTGTAAGAGTGTCTGCAGCTGAAGGTCTATTGTCATCATCTACAACCTCCCAGTAACTTCAGCTACATTACTGCTGGCTGCATGATGGGCAACAGCTCTCCTGCCTGCAACACCTTTGTCCCTTCCTCTGATAGATGTCTTTCACTTTCTTGGGCAAGTTAAGTTAACCAAAAGCAATGAAAGGGTTAATAACTTCATACAAAGCAGAGCTTGTTCATTGTTTTTGAGAAAATATTCTTATTATTCCCTTCAATCCACACAAGTCTGCAAATAGCCATCACACTCAAGTCCCATTCAGTTCTAAACTTTTGTCTAACCCAATGATGTCTCCAATTTGACCACAAATCAATTACATCCAAAGGCATACTATGAATACCAAATTCGTCATTATATTATTCCAAATATCCATAGTATAATTACACTCAAAAAATAAGTGTTGCAAAGTTCTGCACACCCACCACAGATAACACACAAACCTCCCTGACCACTGCCTTTATGAGAAAGTAACTCTATTGTATTCTGTGTACCTTTAAAATAATCCACATGTGAATTCTTATCTTTAAAGGAGCCTTAACATTTCATATAACCTTATTAGCAAAGCTAAGATTCCTGATTATTAGAAATGTATAATAAGATTTGACAGTGAACTGCCCTTTACTGTCCCATCTCCAAATTCTCTCATCTTTATGATCTGAAACACTTAAGCTTTCAATATAATCAATAACTTTTTTAAATCCTCAATTTGACTGTCAATCAAATTTCTTCTAAACTTCACTCTATAATCCTAGTCATTAGAATCCGAACACCCAACTTTGGCTACTGCCAGATTCTTCTTATCTGCTAGTTCATACAATCTGGGGAATAAACTTGCCAAAGAAAGAATAGAACACCATCTGTCATTCCAAATCTCACATAACATACCATTGCCCAATTTAACATCAGTACTACACTCAGTGTTTTAAATGTCGTCCGACATTTCCGAAATGTCGGCCGACATTTCGTTTTCAAGTCCTCACCGCCACGACGTCCCCACCCGCATTTGAAATGGCATTATGAAAAATGTCGGCCGACATTTCGGGAAAAATCTGATATGTCGGCCAACATTTTCTCGAAATGTCGGCCAACATTTTGAGAAAAACCCAATATGTTAATTGGTCTTGGAAGTTGGAGCAATTGAGAAATTTTAACAATGGATTAGTAAATATATGCAAAATATTTAAGTTAATTATACATATCCTAAGCATATTTATGCAGTTTTGCATAAGTTGTGTATGTATTACCTTGATAAGGATTTTTAAATTACATTATTTAAGACATCTAAGATATATATTTGTTATCTGTCATGACATCCGAAATTTACTAAATGGCCCCGAAATATCTCCGAAATCCGACATCTGATTACGACATCCGACATTTCCCTGATATCCGACATTTAAAACACTGACTACACTTAAAAGGTTAAAACACCATTTATCATTCCAAAACTCACATAACATACCGTTGCCCAATTTAACATCAATGCTACACTTAAAAGGTTCCAACAGCTTACATATCTCCTGCCAGAGCGTGACATTCTCTTATTCTTAGGTTGAAGAATACAAGAATCACTATAATATAAAATCTGACACCACAATAACGCTTGCTGCTGAAAATATCTTCAAATCCATTTTCTTAACAAAGCTTCTATATATTTCAAAGATTGAACACCCAAACCTCCCTGAGCTTTTGGCAAGCACATTTTCCAATTAATCAAACAAGTGAGAGGAGAAGAGTCTTTGCCGCCTTTCCAAAAGAACTTCCTCCTCGTCTTATCAATCTGATCTCTCTCACCCAAACAGGAAATTTATTAAATGACATCATATACAAAGACATAGCTGACAAAACAGAGTTCAAAATCAATCTTCCTCTTGACAAAGTATTTCCTTTCCCTTGCGAGCCTCATGTTTATCTTATTCAACAAAGGCTGCCAATCTTCATGACGTAGCCTCCGAGGTCTCAAAGGAATTCCCATATAGGTAATAGGGAAGGAATTTGGCTGACAATTTAACTTTGAGCTATCCTATTCTGTAACTCACTATTGTAAATGTTTTCTACAACATTGTGTGAGATAGTACTTTTATTAAGCTCAGGGTAATGATTCTGAATTATCATGAAAAGCTCTTCCTTTCCCTCATTTTAGAACTCGTAGTTTTTGCCCATTTGTCACTTTTATGTACAAGTAATATAATTGCTAAGTGTGACATTTTGAATAAGGATCAACAAGATGTTCAATCTCTTTCTTTTCCGTAATTGATCCCATGAAATGTAAATGTGACAAGGGTTTGGTTATGACTTTCATTGTGTATTCCTCTTTGGCCCATGTATTTTACAGAGTTCTCAGAAGCACTACACGAAATGGGTACTTGTCTAGTTGAGAAAACTGCACTAAATGAAGATGAAGAAAATGGTGAGTGCATCTTTGGGATATCTTTCTTGTCACCCATAAAATACTATACTGATCAATACATGTAATTTTCAATTTCACCCAAAAGGAACAAAATAAAATAAAATAAATATTTGAGTAGGTTGCTAGGTTCATGGAGTCCCGGATGTAGAGTGAGCTCATATTTCAGGAATATCATATTACTCTAACGATGCTTTCAGACTGTCTTATCTGCAAATACTTCATCAATTTAATTTATAATGGATCTATATTAGCATTTGCAATTTGTTTTGTTGTTCTGCTAGAATATATTACCACATTCCCAGGAGTCTTCTTAATGATAAAAAGATGCCTATTCCACTCTAAGAAAATAAATATTGAAAATGTCGACTTTTGCCTAATGATTATGAGATAGACTTGTGTAGTTTTGGAAGGATTCGAGCCCGAATCCCTCCCACTCAAATACCAACATATGACATTCAAATACAAGATCCACTCCGCTGAAGTTGATCTATATTATTTAAAGTAACTAAAAATCAAAAATCAAATGTTTTGAATACTTTTTGCCCATCCATCAAGTGACGCAAAATGGACGGTTGAAAGTAGTGAGTTGGTTAGATCTTTGTCTTTAGACATACAAATTCTCGATCCGGCCATTTGATTATGATCTAAACATTTAAAAACTCTTACAAACCAATTTTTGTTAGGTTTCAAATGTTTTACACCGTTAAACTAACAACTCACTATTTAGGCCGTCCGTTTTTCCCCTTCTTGATGCATGGGTAAAAAGTATTTAAAATTCTTAATTTTTGGTTTATAAATACTTGAAATAATATAGATCAACTTCAACGGAATGGATCCGTGTTCGGATGATGTATGGTCGTATTTAAGTGGGAAGGATTCAGACTCGAATCCTCCCGGAACTACACAAGTCTATCTCATTGATTATTTGTGTTGATAGTTCCAATGCCTGTTGTTTGTATTTATGCACGCAGGTAGGGTGTTGTTGATGCTGGGAAAAGTGCAGTTTGAGCTCCAGAAACTTGTTGATAGTTATGTGAGTCCCAACTACTATCTTATTGACACAGCGTAACCTTGTACACTCATCATTTTAATCTTCAAAAAACTTTTGACGTCAGCAGTGCAATGACTGCATTCTTTTCCATTTCTCAGCGTGTCCATATCATCCAGACAATCACAACTCCGTCAGTCTCTTCTCGAGGAACTCCAAACAGTGGAGGTTTGCACTTTTAAGTTGATCTTCTTATCTGAAAATTGGAAATTACTAAAATTTTGCTTCTTTTTGAATTTTGTATGCATGTAGAGCTTGCTGGTTAGTTATCCCTATCCAACTGCATGTGTGTCTTGTGCATATTAGATCTACTCGTTTTTTTTTCTTTTTTTGTTTGTGTGTGTGTCATTCTCAGTGTCTAAAAATGTTTTGCCGAAAACTGAGCTGTATAAATTTTTGTATATGAATATCTTTAAGCTACCACAGCTAGTTATAAGTGATTTGGTACATTCTGGATGTGGTGGCTATGTTGAAATCATGGTTTCAAATATCAGCTAATTCTGATATATGTCAACAATGTCGTATCGGGTTTTGAGATAACCGATGCGATATCAATCCTATAATCTTGGATGATATCGAGGCCGATATTGCCGATATGACCGATGGCTAATAGGGATGGCCGTTATTGACGATATGGCCAATGCCAATACGGGTACTGATATTTTAAACCATGGTTGAAATATCTGGGACAAGGCTTAGACTTTTTAATGGTGATAATTATCCAGAATATTTCTATTCTTCTAGAGACCATGCCATTAGGTGTTTCAGACTCTTCTGTCAACTAATTCCTTGTAAGACATGGTCTAGGCTTATTTGTTTCTTCCCCACTCTTCTGTCAACTATTTCCTTGTAAGGCATGGTCTAGGCTTATTTGTTTCTTCCCACTCTTCTGTCAACTATTTCCTTGTAAGGCATGGTCTAGGCTTATTTGTTTCTTTCCCAGTCCAATTATAAGAAAAGCATTGACGGGGGGATCATCAAGTTGGTTAGCTATCGTGATTGTCTCTGAGGGACTTGGTTGAGATCAAAATAAAAGTCAGGTGCTTGAAGGATGATGAGTATGGAAGCTTGAACAGGGAAAATATCTACTAGTTTTATATTTTATATATGTTAATTTGGTCCAACCACTGTGGTCTAGTATGCATGCCAATTTTGCATCAAGCCATGGGTCTCCCTTCTGTTTTTTTTCAGATCTGAACAACTTGTACTATGGTAATCTAGAATTTGTATTTTCCTACTTGAACCCTGGTTTCCATAGTTATTTTGATTCTTAATATCCTATATTTCAGATTATAGTTACATTTTTTAGATCTAAAACGGTATATCTGATATCACTTGCCATAAAAGCCGTTCAATTTTTTAAGCAAAACTTCCAGGGTGCAGATATTATTGCTGACACTTCATGTTATGTGCATTATAATATTCCGACTGAGATGGGTTTTCTGTATCATGTATATGATATTGTTAGAGCATCCGGAGACCAATTCTACTATTTTTATGAGACAAATCTTTTCTGCTTTCTTCATTTTTCTACATGGAAATTTGCTTTCTTATTTTTATTTTCCTTGACATTAAAAAACCATTAAATGAAAAGAAAAGTTAATTTTTTCGGATTTATTACCAATGCAGGAAATGAAGCGTCAATGTGATGATAAACGGTATGCAACTAATATGGTTCATAGTTTCCACCATAGAAGTACCTTCTTCTCAATTTGGTAATATATTTCAGAGATCTATATAAATTCAAGTTAGCAGCACAGAGAGAAAAGGGAAAATCAAGAAGCACCAGTTTTTCATTGCAGCAGTTGCAAGCAGCTAGAGAGGAATATGAGGAGGAGGCAAATTTGTTTGTCTTTCGCTTAAAGTCATTAAAGCAAGGACAATCCCGCAGTCTTTGACACAGGCTGCTCAGCACTATGCTGCACAGGTTGTTTCTTTTGTCATAGATCCCAAGAATATCTTTTTGTCTGGTTGAAGCAGGAATTAGTGTAATATTTTACTTTCCTGTTTGGGATCAGTTAAATTTCTTTAGAAAAGGAGTCAAGTCTCTAGAGCTGGTTGAGCCACTCGTTAAAATAGTTGCTGAACAACAGCATATTGATTACCAGTTCAGTGGGCTTGAAGATGATTACACAGAGGATAACGATGAGAATAATTATGGTTATGATGGTAATGCTGATGGGGAATTGAGTTTTGTCTATGGGCAACCTGACCAAGGTCAGGAAGTTGTTTCATTATCCAGAAACTCAATGGAGGTGAGAAATTTTATGTTCAGCTCAGTCACTACCTAGCCTTCTTGCTGATTTACGTTTTTTATATTTCAGTTCCTTTAACTCTTTGCAGTTTGACTCTGATATAAGATGTTTGTTGTGCTGAAATAAATTGTCTTTTTAATTCTTTATCAATATCACTGCGGTGGAATATTGCAAATGCTTTGAAGTTACTCAAACTTTTATGTTTAATACTTGCGGAAGGCGCCTTTAACATAAGCCATAACCCTATCATTTGAAATATATTTGGGGTAACAAATAAATATGGTACAAAACATCAATATAGCATAACATGTGGTTCCCTTGCTAATAAATCCACTGCATCTTTTCAAGAAAATCTATATTGATTGAGCTACTTATAATGCAATTAAACAAAGTCACTGCTGCCACTGAATTCCTTACTTTTTGGCCCTTTTGCTGAGAGTATATTTTTTTCTATTGACTTGTCCATTCCAAGTTGCAGTTCCTCTGTTGCCTCATCAGACGTTTCATGAAGTATTTATCAACATTTCAGAAATTCTGAATGTAAAATGAGATTATAAACAGGATTTGCATAGCCTGAGAAACATAGTTAATTACCTGCCATTTTGTAGTTACCCATAATGAATGCTTTTAATGATTGCAGTCTATGTAGCACAAACACTCCTATCATGGAGCCATGTCGTGTCCGAAACGACACGCATGTCAGATGCACATATCGTGTGTATTTTTAAGACTTTGTCATGTATCCGCGTGTCGTGTCCATGCCACAATGACCGTGTCCATGCAACATAGGTTGCAGTATATTGTGGACTTATTACTATTATCAATGATGAGTTTCTCGCACTGATGTTAGTCAAATCTACTTATTTTAGATTTATAAATAGTTATATATATTATAAAAAGCTTAGGATCTTGCAGATTAGGGGTAAAACTATATCTTGGTAACATATGGTGGATACGGCTCTACTTGTGGAAGGTGTCTGGTAATTAAATATCTGGCTGAAGGCAAGATATAGCAAAGGGGAAACAGAAAGTTTGCTTTGTTTTCTAGTTTGTAGGGCTTAGCCTTGTTTAGGACCAATGTTATCGAGGCGCGAGGCGCAGTGTGAGGCGCAAAGGATCCAGCGCACACGAGCGCAAGGCGCAAGGCGAGGCGATTGCCTCACTTCAATGAGGCACATATTTTTTTCTTTTTGTATGGATGTATTATGAATATATTCTTTTTTATGCATGGATGTATTATGAATTTCTTCTTTGTATGGATATATTCTTTTCTTTATATTGATGTATTATGGATGTATTCAGTGGGATGCATGATTATGGATGTATTCTTTTTTTTTTGTATTCCAAGATATTGAAAAATGCATACTAAAAATGCATTAAAAATTTTACACTAAAACTACATTAAAATGCATCAGAGACAGATCTATCTCTCTTTATTTCTCTCGTTCTTCCTCTATCTCCTGATCTCTTTCTCCTCTCCAGCTCTCTCTTCCCTCTTCCTCTCTCTTAATCTCTCTCTATCTCTCTTCTCTCTCAAAGATGAGAGATCTCTGTCTCTGAGAGAGAAGAGAGACAGAGAGAGATCAAGAGGGTCGAAAGAGAGGGGGGAGAGAGGGGGCTAGAGTGGAGAGAGAGTGCTTAGCTGGCGGCGATAGTGACAAAGGCGATAACGACGAATGCGGGGGCCCCTCTGTCCTAGATCGGGTTCGCCTGCAGTAAAAATATTGATTTGCATTTTTACTTTTTATCTAACTTAAGCAGGCCAGGTTTACCCGCTAAATTAGCGGGTTGTAACCCGACCCGCCCCACAAATAATAAGCGCATAAAGGCGATCGCCTCGCGCGAGTCGCATTCAGGCGCGCGCCTCGCCTGCGATGCGGGGCGTATTGTTGCGCCTCGCTTTTGAAATCACCTAGAGGGGGGGGTGAATAGGTGATTATGCTAATCAATACACAAATAAAAAAAATTGTGATGCAACGATCACCCAAAACAAGACTAGAAGCCGAATACCCCGTGAAGGGCTCTGAACTTCTTCCTTGTGATTCCTCTAGATAAGAGTTTGAGGTGTGTATTGCAATCTTGTTATATGAGTATTTGATCGATAATATGAATATGAAACAAGTGTATATAGCAATGAATATGTAGAGCAAGTACAATGTTGCAATGAATATGTAGAGCAAGTAAATGAAGCAATGATATAAAGTAAGGAATTAAAGCAAGTAAACCAAACGCAAACACCGAGAATTTTTCCGAGGTTCGAGCACCCAGCTCTACGTCCCCGCCTTCACCCAGAAGGATTTCTAATCACTATAACTTCACAAAGAGTTACAATCACACCGGAGTACCCAACTCCACAATCTCAAGTACTAGTATTCTCTTGGTGATCAAAAGATCACAAACTCTCTTTTGAAAAATCCTTTTCCCTTACAAACGCCCTATAGAACAATGAGTAGGATTGAAGCTCTAGTATTGTAAGTGGAAAAAGAAAATGAATTTTGAGAGAGCTTTGAAACAAAAACTTCAGAAATGAGAGAGATTTTTCAGCACAAAAACCAAGAACAAAACTCTTTTGAAAGCCTTTAAACTTTGAATATTTTTTGCAAATGATTGTAGTAAAACCCACAACCCTAATCACCCCTATTTATAGGATAGAGTTAGGGATTAAAGGGTAAACTAATACAATAGGTAATTAGGAAGTATTTGACCCAAAACCAGCCCCTAAACTCGTTTAGAGACAAAAAGGATGATTTAAAACGTGTTTTAAAAAATAGCCGTTAAGGCTGAAACATAGCCTTGGTCGACTGGCCGGTCGACCGAGTTTTCAAAAAATAGAGCCGTTGCAAGCCCACGGTCGACCGCAACAAACAGAGAGTCACTGACTTTTAGTCGGCCGAAGGTCGATCGACTGAAAATGGGTTTCGGTCGACCGCCCGGTCGACCGGGAAACATGCACACATGCACGCACCCAACAGTCAGAATCCCGGTCGACCGAGTCGGTCGACCGATCTGACCTGACATAGAGTCGGTCGACCGGCCGGTAGACCGCCTCAGGTCAAAAACTGAAATTTGAAAAGGATTTTGAGGAGATTTTGATGGTTTACAAAATAGTTTCGATCAGAACTATGTATAATACACAAAATTGAGTTTATAAGTAATAGACTATATTTAAAAATATTTGTATATATATATAGGATAAATTTTAGAAAAGACATGTGCTCAAAAACTTGTGTGTAGGAGTTATGAGCTTCAAACTTATTCACTATTCTTTAACAAAACTATAAAACTAAAAACAAATCTAATGAAGTCTCTGAGCCATAATGAAGTCTTGAGCCATGCAATGTCATGCTAGAGCCTTCTCTTCTGTGGACATTTCCTCTTGTGCCATTTGCCTTATTTGCTCCATGAACCTAGAAAACCTTGCAATAGCTAAGCAATGGCCTTCATAAAAGGTACTAACCTGAAACTCATCTTAAACAAACTTATTAGTACCATATAGCTTCTATGTGTTTTGTTATCATCAAAACTTTAAACAAATGGAGAGTGTAACCTTTTGGGCCAACAGCTTTGCCTCGCGCCTGAGGTGCATCGCCTCGATCGCCTCTAACAACACTGGTTAGGACTTAGGAATCAGTGATGCAGTAGGATATGAACTGACCCCAATAAATGACGCTAGTGTTATAAGTTTCAAGCTAAAATGAGTTAACCAGAGAGATTTCATTGCATAGCTAAGAAGTAGAAGTATAACAAGTCACATGTATGACACGTGTACCTCCAATGGAGATGATGCCTTGATCCAGATTCCTAATAGCTGTAGAATTCTATTTTTTTAGTTTTTTTATTTTGAATTTCTTTATTTTTGGTTTCCTTTTAGTAATTGTAATCCCACTGTGATTAGGAATTTTTAGTTTCTAAAATTTAGAGTCCTAATTCTATTTTGATTTGGAATTTTAGTTTTAGTTGTATTCAAAATTTGTAAAGGCTATAAAAGACTTCTTGTATCAATCAGTTTTATGCAATGAATTATGATGAAATTTCCCTCAAAATTGTGTGAGCTTGTGTGATCTCTCTATAATTTCTCTCTTTGTGTGTGAAGTCCTTGGAAAAACTCTAAAATAGTGGTGTGAAGCCCTAGCTAACCTGTCTCCTTACCCGACCTTTTTCTGTACCTCCCTCCTCTTGATTTTCTCTAAAAAAAGTCCCTCTTCTAATTCTCTCTAAAAATTTCTTAGAAAATTTCAGATATATAAAAAATCACTGTTCACAAATTGCTTAAAACCCCTTCATCTTCAACCTCCCATCAAAAGCCCCAGCCGCCTCTCTCATGCTCATGTCGTCGCCCCGACAACCAACCGCTGCCAACACCGTCGCCCGAGCGCACCGCGACCAAGCACAACCAGTGCCAAGCACCGGCAGACGACTACTTGTCTCCCCGCCATCGTCCACATCGTCGCCTTTACCGACGTCAGCAGACAACCGCCACCGCCTCCTCTGCGTCGCCGAGGCCTCGCCGGACCTCCTCCGTCGTCGCCGAGACTTTGCTAACTTCAACATCGACAACACGAGTCGTCACCTTCATCAAACTACAAAGCTCTACAGAGTTCTAATCCTATTCGGGACCCGACCCGTTGGCATCAAGTGCAGATCCAATTCAACTCATCCAACCTGACCCGTTTGCAACAGTGCTACCCGACTTGTGTGCACAGTTTCAAACCTATCAGCGTAACAAAACCGTTAACAACGATTTCGTTTTCGGTACATATCTCAGCCATTCAGAGCCCGATTAGTGATTCTCGCAGCGTTGCAATCGCAGACAGATTTACATATTTACAGTCATCACAAGACACTGAGGTCGACATGATCCTCAGTAGGTACGTTTCTAATCTTGATCAATTATTTTGAGTCTGATATTTAAATCTCTGAGTTTTTATCGATTTAACTGTTGTTGACAAACGTGAGATTGTGTGTACTTGCTTGCCTGTGATCGTAGAATCTTGCCGCATAATATATTATTCTTAATTAATTCTCAATTGAGTTGGATTTGCCTGCGCACATTTTTTTTTTACATTCATCTATGTATTATTAGCTTAAGCTGTCCTACCACGATCTTTTCATGTTGGTGAAGCGTGATGGAGTGTTTTTATTGCTGATTTCCCACACACACATTACCGTTTATATCTTGTAATCTCTTAGTTTGGACATAATGCCTAGGCATATTTACTGGCTGTACACTATGCCAAATTCATTGAATTCAAAGAGGTTGGTTATGATGGTTTTATGTAAAGCTTGCGTATTAAATATGCAAGGGAATATTTCCTTGAGTTTTTTTTTTTTTTATATCATCTCGTGTTGTCTCTGATGCTGGTTGTTTAGAAGCAACATGTGGACATCCTTGAATTTACTGGAATATTTTCATAGAAAATTAATTAATTCTTCAAAGAGAAAAATCATATATGTTGCTGTCAACTCATTGCGGTAGACAACTACACAATATAAACAGAAATGGATGCTAAATCGTGTTTATCTGATGCTCAAAGCTAGTTTCACTTTAGTTTAATTATGGCTACTTTTGGTGAACTTTAATGAGTTGGTGAACTGTTTGTAGAACACATTAATAGAAATTTCTGGATTCTTTGGCATTTGTTCTACGTGATTCATGTATTTCTTCGAGTGTGATTTGATTTCTTCATTAAAAAACAAAATATTCCTAGAAGCATTAGCAGCTATTTTGCTGTGGATGCATGTTTGATGTTGTTAGGTCCAACCAGTTTGGAGAATGTCTTGAAGTAGCATCTGAGATTCTCATAATCGTTATGTCATAGACAGCAAAGTTCATTCTTCTTTTAGGGAAATAAAGGAAAAAGAAAGAATCTTGTGATGCGATATAGTATAAAGCTCAGCTTGTAATAGTAGAAAAGGGGGAAAAAACTCCTCTTTTAAGTGTAAAGATGGTTTTGACTTATTTTGACACATTTTGTGACTTTTTTGGGTTAAAATGATTTAACACCAATGTTCTAAATGTCGTCCGACATTTCGAAATTTCGGCCGAAATGTCGAGAAATTCATGTGGCCGACACGAAATTGGCTACCCCATTTCAAATTTCGAAATGGGGTTAATGTTGCTGAAATTTCAGCGAATTTCCGAAATTTTGGCCGATTTGGGGTTCCAAATTGATATTTCATTTTGTTTTATTTTTTTTTGGGTTTGAACCCATTAACCCAACCGACCTTATTTTATAAGAGGAGAGGGTATAAGAACTCATTTGCAGCCCTAATTTCATCGTGCGAGAAAGAGAAAGAGAAAGAGAAACGAGGAGGTTAGAGAGATATACGAGCTCGACTGACCTCTGACGAGGTCTCTACGACTTTCGTTGACCTTCAGCGAGTCTCCACGAACCCCAGCGACCTTCAGCGAGATTCGACTGACCCCCGACAACCTTCAACGAGTCTCAACGAGCCCCTATGAGGAGCCAGGAAGCCCTGTCAAGCCCCGACGAGCACCACCAGTCTTGATGAGGTCCCACTGAGCTCCACCGAGCCCCAACAAAAACCCAATAGATGAGGACCCAGGAAGCCCTGCCAAGTCCGACTAGCCCTGTCGTCTCTCTCCTACATCGTAAATTCCACTCCGACGAGCTCTCGAATCCGGCTACTCATGAATTTCAAAGGCGAGTTCTCTTCTTCATTTCTTCTACTTAAAACTACTCGCTCATTTCTAGTTTGATTCACATCGTTAAATCTTAGGGTAATTAATTCAAATTAGGGCACCGTTAACTGATTCTCGATCGTGAATGAATGCTCAATTGCAATCTATAAGGCTTTAACATTTTATTGATGTTAATGTTACTAGTTAGTCATCATGAAGCCTTTTGAGACATTTTTGAATTTTTATTTGAAGCTAACTATGTTTATTGGATGTAATTAGATAAAATTATTGCTAGTATAACTTATTAATTACACATATAGAGATATCACATAAATGTGATGTTTTAAGATATTTATGACATTTAGGACATATTATATGATATATATATATATAGAGAGAGAGAAATGTATATCAGCCTGCAGCTGAGAGAACTCTCTCAGCCTGCGGTGACGTGGCTCAATTTTGTCATCCCACTAACTTGCGGCCCGCTTATAGGAAGAAATTAAATTACCAAATACCCCTTATGAAAAGCTACTCTTTCGGTAACTTTCGTTATTGTTTATTATTATTTGCCCAAAAGGCAATTTTTGGAGCGCACGTTGTCAGACTTAGGTTATTGTTTATTATTATTTTCTCCCTTTTTTTGCCGCTCTTTATAGGATTTTGGTTATTGTTTATAAATTATTTTTCCCCCTATTTCCTTACCTCTCTTTGTCAGATCTAGGTTCTCCTTTTCCGCCTTCGATAAACTTTTTTTTTGAAAATATAAAATCTTTTCAGATCAATTTTTTCTCCAAAATATTTAATGTCGACGTCTGAGCAGTCTACTGGTGATCTAAATATGGAAGATATTGCACCTGGTTCTACTTTCTCTCAGAATATTGAAAATCTTGAAGGGTTGACATCTTTGCATGCCGATCAACAGGTTTTAATTGTTTCAAATTTTTAAAAACAATTTCTTAAATATTGAATTTTTCTCTTTAGTCTATGCGGTACTGCGATCTATAACACATGTTTTAAAGTTTCAGAAATGCGACCGTTTTAATATTCGGTCGCAATCTTATTTGAAAATAGTCTCCGGCTGTGAAATCTTTTTTTTTTTTGGTATGCGTCTTAGGTCGCAGTCTTTAGTAAGAAGTAATATAGATTTCTTCTCATACGGATAACTGCGACTTAGGTCGCAGTCTTTAGTAAGGAGTAATATAGATTTCTTCACATACGGATAACTGCGACTTAGGTCGCAGTCTTTAATAAGGAGTAATATAGATTTCATCTCGTATGTGAAATCTTTTTTTTGTGACTGCGACTTAGGTCGCAGTCTTTAGTAAGAAGTAATATAGATTTCTTCTCATACGGATAACTGCGACTTAGGTCGCAGTCTAAGTCGCAGTCTTTAGTAAGAAGTAATATAGATTTCTTCTCATACGGATAACTGCGACTTAGGTCGCAGTCTTTAGTAAGAAGTAATATAGATTTCTTCTCATACGGATAACTGCGACTTTGGTCGCAGTATTTAATAAGAAGTAATATAGATTCATCTCTTATGCGACCTTGGTCGCAGTTATATAACTTATATTTTAGACGTGTGATATCTAAAAAATATTTATATTCATGTAATTCGTGTAATTGTTTTTTGTAGGATATGAATGCACATGGAAAAATGTCTGGAAGCTCAGATAAGTTTATAGGGAAACAGTACCTGTCGGATATGGAAGCATACAATTTCTACAATTCTTTTGCAAGGAATAGAGGTTTTAGCGTGAGAAGAAAAGGTACAGATAAGTCACGGAAGCCTCCTTATGAGATTATTTGCAGAAAATTTTGCTGCAATAAGGAAGGTGTGAAGAAGTTGTGTGACAAAAGACAAGAGGGGCTTACAGTGCATCGTCGAATTGACACTAGAGTAGCTTGTCCTGCTGAGATGCATGTCCGTCTTCGTTTTCTTTTTGACAGAAGATATTGGGTTATCACAAAATTTGTTGATACTCATTCACATGAATTGTCAAGCCCGAATAAGGTACATCACCATTACTCTCACCAGACTATCGTTCAAAGATTAGCAGAAGCATTATGAGCAATCCGGTTGATGTGGGAATGCGGCCTTCAAATATTTCCCGCGTTGTGAATGCAATGAGCCAGGGAGAAGGCTGTGAAGAAGTGAGCCCGCAACAAGTTATTGATTTTACTCGTCAACGTAGAAATAACTGCGGCCATGAGTTTATTGCTATTATCAAATATTTTCAAGAGAAAGCCGAGACCGATCCAGAATTCTTCTTTTCAAGTGAAGTCGATAACGCGAGCACACTTAGAAGCATTTTTTGGGCTGATAGAAGAGCTATTTCTTCGTATCTGAGGTTCTGTGAAGTGATCGTTTTTGACACAACATACAGAACTAATCACTTGAGCTTGCCATTTGCTCCATTCACTGGAGTAAATCATCACCGGCAGTCAATTTTGTTCGGCTGTGCATTGCTTGCTGATGAGCAGAGGGATACGTTTGTTTGGCTATTCCAAAAATGGCTCAAGTGCATGCATGGAGTTGAACCGAAGCTGATTATTACTGATCAGGATGCGCAGATTGGTGACGCCATCAAGATTGTTTTCTCAACTTCTCGGCACCGTTATTGTTTCTGGCATGTGCGGAAACATATTGCCGAGCAACAAATCCCAATGACAAATAAGTATGGAGAAGATATGGTCTTCGATTTCCATGCTTGGTACACCTCCCGTGATATAAGCACTTGTGAGGAACGAAGGCGTCTGATGAATGAAAAATATCATTTAGAAGAAGAAGACAGTTGGTTGTTGAAGATGTACAGGCTTCGTGGACATTGGGTTAATGCATATCTCAAGGATGTTTTCTGTGCTGAAATGACAACCAGTCAGAGGTCTGAGAGTATTAATTCTTTTGATGGTTTTGTTAATGCAAACACGAAACTAGTGGAATTTGTTCACCAATATGATAAAGCTGTTGCTGCCCGTCGTACATCTGAATCTCTTCAAGATTTTCAGGGTTTGAATTCTGTGCCCAATTGTACATCGAATCCATATGAGATACAGGTTTCGAAGTTGTATACACCGAAGATTTTTCAGTTGTTTCAAAAGGAATGGGCAGTTGTAATGACACTGTTTTCAGAAGAGGTGAAACATGACAAACCTGGATCAACATATTTGGTTGGTAATTTTTCAGAATCAAAAGACAGCTGGGAAAAGGTCAGTTATGATAAGTGTGAGGAACTTCATGTTTCTTGTAGTTGCTCGTTATTTGAAACAGAGAGTATCCTATGTAGACATATTATGTGTATTTTGTGGCGCAATCACGTTATACATATACCGGAATCATATATACTTTAGAGATGGAGGTTGGATGCTCGTTACAAAAACGTTGCAATTGAAAATGGCATGAAGCCTTTCCCAGTCAAGGCACTCCACGGACGGCTAGATTGTGGACAATTCGTTCAAAATTTAATGCAATTATTGACATGGTCGCTGATTCTGATATCCATCTTTCAAAGTTGGAGGTAGTTTTGGAAAGTTTTGCCCAATAAACCACTAGAGAATACAGTCATGTCAGGAAATGATCATTCATCACAGCCTAAAACTACAGTTGGTTCCAGTGGATCCGTTGTCGTATTGCGAGATGGTGAAGAATTGAATATACGTGATCCAATTGGTCCTGTACCAACTAAGGGGAGGACTAGATCTGCATCCAGGATTAAGTCTGGTTTTGAAGATTCTATATATCAGAAGGAAATTAAGCATCGAAGACGTGGTAACTGCCAAGAGCTGGGCCATTACAGGACTGGTTGTCCGTTACTGGTATTACATTAAACATGTTAATCATTTTTTTATAATGATGTATCTTTAAAATTCTTACTATTTCCTTTTTAATGGCAGAAGAAGTAGGTTTGGGTTGCCTCCATCTTGAAGAAACAAAGACTTCAATTTTTCATGAAGTACGACCAGGGTCGCACAGTGTAGAGAGATTCATGTCGCAGTCTGCCACTGGTGTGTCATTATAATCAGATTTATTATCATTCTTTGATTTTTACTGTATTATTTTTGTAAGTAGTTGTACTTTAAAGTTTTACTGCTACAAACTTCTCCTATATAGTTTAATTTTTGTGTATATAATGTAGACAGACTTTGGTCGCAGTGTACATTGTTAATTGCGACAAGATCGCAGTGTTGTTATTGATAAAGAGGGCCAGCAACTGCAATCTAGGGTCGCAGTACATGGACTGCGACTTAGGTCGCAGCACGTTAGTTAGGTGTTTCCTTTATATTAACACGCATAGCGACCAAGGTCGCAGTGTTGTTGATTAATACTGCCGCCAGCAACTGCGACCAAGGTCGCAGTGTATTTTATTAAGACTGCGGCCAGCAACTGCGACAAAAGTCACAACCTTCATTTTAAAATTTTATTCGTGTGAAATAATTTAATTATTAACTGCGACCTTGGTCGCAGTATATTCGTTATGCGTAAACATCAATAAAGACTATTAGTAGAATATTTAAAATGAAGGTTTGTAACAATTGTACAGCATTTCAACCAAGACATAGTAGTAAAAATTGTAATTCACACAATTAACCTTAGAAAACAGAGTTATATATATTTAAAAAAACAAAATATAAATTTTAAACTTCTAATCCTCGTCATCACCATCATAATCAGATTCGTCGTCAAGAGTATGACCGCTTTCGTCTTTCGTATCGCTTTCCGTCCCTTCCACCTCTTCAGCGACAATCTCCTCTTCGCTTTCTTTCTCTTCATGTATGTATTTTGGTTCATCAATGAACTCCCAGAACGGGTCGTCTGTATCAAGCTCATCCTCTGACCCGTAGCGAGGCATCGCTTCAGAACTATACATCCAATCATCATTAGATGATTGGCTTCTTTCCGGTGAAGACGGTGGAGAAGACATTTTTGAATCTATTTCCGAACAGTGAGAGTAACGAGTTTCAGCAAAAATAATTTAGTATGTTTATAATCCTGTCCTGATGACCATTTATATATTTTTAATCCCGGAATTCCAAAAGGTTTAATCTCTCGAACCACGTGAATATCTCCCAAATTTATTTTCTACTTTTTTCCAAAAATTGTATACAATCTAGGTGACTGTTCAGTTATCCAAAATAGTTTAAAAGATAATACACTCTTACATTAAATTACTTTGAACTCCAAAACAGTTCATTATTGCGACCTAGTCGCATTGGGAACTGATAAATGATTAAGTAACTGCGACCATGATCGCTGTCTCGATTAAAGTATCGCCGTATAAGGAAACGCTGTAACTCAAACAGGTCATTACTGCGACTTTGGTCGCAATACAATTACTGAACGCATGTTTGTTTCTAACATCAGTACGCAATAGTAAAATCCAAGGTGTAACAAATGTAAATTGGAAATAATCAATGGAACTTATAATAAATAAATGTATAGAAATGTTTATAAATTAAATCAATAAAACAAAAAAATATTCAATGAATTGCAATTGCAATTATTTTTACATTTATAAAATAAAAAATTGTGCTATATCAATAAATTGTCAACTGTTAGTCTTCAAATACTGTCCTTCGTATCATTTCTGTTTCTTCATCCCAACTCTTCTCTCTATCTGTAAGTATCATGTATGCAAGCTCACTTCTTAGTCTCTGTACATCAGCATCCGTAACAGTATCAACAGCTGCTGGACTACCAAACGCTATGCTTTCCATGTACTTGCATACATATACAGCGCAATCAACACTGAAATTTGCACAGAGTAATCATTAAATGAAATAGTTTTTTGTAATAAAAAAATGTAGAAAATATGATAGGTAAGGAGATGTCAAAATTTATATACCTGTTTGGTTGTTGGGGGCATCTTGTGTATTTTATATTTATTTTTCTCATTAATTTATTTAAATCAATCTCAAAAATCTGTAATAATCTTTCTTTCTGCAATGTCAATAGAAAATAAATCAGTACTAAGCAAATTAAATGCAATTTTTCAGTAATCGAAATATTAAATTTTAGCTCACCATTATTCTTGCATCTTTTTGATAAAGCTTTAATATACTAGTTTTTCAGCTGGGACTAAAGAGTTGTAAAAAATCCACTCTTCTGTATGGCAATCAAATACCAACAAGGTCCAGTGAAATACGGGATCGTTGGCACTATGTTTGTGATTGATCGGGAAGAACATAAACTGCACATCTTGGTTCCAGTTTTTCAACAGCTGCTGCTTGATGAAATGATCTTCCAGATCTTTACTTTTAGATACAACACCGTGCTGCGAACAACAAAAAAAATAAAATTCAAAATGAATTTAAAGTATAAAAAAGAATTAATGAAAATAAGAATTCATTAAGTCAAGACAACAGACTGCGATCATGGTCGCAGTGTTCCTTAATTATCACATTTTTTATACTAATTAATACAGCGACCAAGGTCGCAGTGTTGTTATTAATAAAGAGGGCCAGCAACTGCAATCTAGGGTCGCAGTACATGGACTGCGACTTAGGTCGCAGTACGTTAGGTAGGTGATTCCTTTGTATTAACACTCATAACGACCAAGGTCGTAGTGTTGTTGTTGATTATGACTGCCGCCAGCAACTGCGACCAAGGTCGCAGTGTTGTTGATTAAGACTGCGGCCAGCAACTGCGACCAAAGTCGCAACCTTCATTTTAAAATTTTATTCGGGTGAAATAATTTAATTATTAACTGCGACTTTGGTCGCAGTATATTCGTTATGCCTAAACATCAATAAAGACTATTAGTAGAATATTTAACGTTCAAAGATTTATTTCACCAAATGAATTAGGAAATTGATATTACAGTAAACCGTAAAGGAGAACTAGATGTTTACCCAAGCTTCGCTCCGAAAGAATATACTTTTTAATTCTCCTCTTTTCTCTAGATGCTGCATGTAGAAATGAATTATATTCGCATCTAAATTTCTACTGAACATCAGGTCCTCAATGTCATTCCTTGTAACAATGATTCCAGTGTCGATATCCTGATACGCAGTAGAACTGCAAGATATTCAAACAAAGTTAGTAATTAAATTGTTCTTATATAAAGGTATAACAGTTTTTTGATATGATTTATAATAATATCAATTAACTTACTCAGAGGACTTGTCCAAGAAAATTTTTATAAGAGCTTGTTGATGGTGCTGCAGAATTCTGTATGCTGTGGTTTCAGTCAATTCCCTCGTTTTTGGATGAGTGGGGGAAATGTCTTTGTCGCCGAAACCAGCGGCAGAAGTCTGAGCCGCAGGCTGTGGAAGAGGATGTTCATTATTTTTCTTCTTCTGTTTTGGATAAACGAAGTCGGAGTCATCGCGATCTCTTTCAGCGCGCTTGCGTTCTTTGACTCCCCTTTCTATTATTCCTTTAGAGTATTTCAAAACGTTTCTTTTAAGGATTGCTTCTGAGGCGGAGTATGTTCTTGATTTTTTTCTTCAGAAGCTCTATCTCTTTGGAGTTCTTGAATCGTTTGAGTTAAATTCAAAGAAAAACTGGGGATATCTTCCCAGAAATATTTACAATAGATTCAGAACCCATGATTTCATCCTCTTCCAATTTTTTCTTCTCCTCTTCAGCCTGCTTCTCCACTGCTCCGTCATTCTTTTCTGCTTCTCCTCCTCTTCTCCCTTCCTTCTACTTTGCTCTTCTGTCATCCTCTCCTTCCACTCTTCCCCTCATTCCTCGTTTTCTCCCGCCTCTTCTTTAATTCCTCCAACAACTTCCTCCTCTTCTCCTTTTCTTGCTCCCCCTCTTCTTTTCTCCTCTTTTCCTTCTTCTTCTCCTTTTCGATTCTCCTCTTCTACTGACCCTCCTCTTCCTTCTTCCTCTCCTCGTCTCTCCTTCTCTTCTCATTCTCCTCCTTTTCCCTCTTCCTCCTCTCCTCCCCCTACTCTTCCCTCCTCCTCTCCTCCTTTTCCTGCTCCTCTTTTCCCTCCTCTTCTTCTCCTTCTCCTCTTCTTCCCTCGTTCTCCTTTCATTCTCCTCCTCTTCCCTTCTTCTCTTCTCCTTCTCCTCCACTTCTCTCCTCTCTTCCTTTTCCTTCTCTTCTTCTAATCTTATTCTCTCATGCTTCTCTTCTTCCCTCTTCTTCTCCTTCTCCTTCTCCGCAGCAGCGGCTGCTCTCAGCAGCTCTTCTTCTTCTTCTTTCATTTTTAATTTCCTTTGCTGCCTTTTTAGTTTTTTCTTCTCTTTTTTTTCTCTTCTTTTTATTTCTAATTCAGCCTTGATTCTGCTCTCAGTATCCATTTTTTCAATTTTTATTTCAAGCTGAGAAACATATTCTCTCAAGTGCTGATTTTGAGACCTCAACTCTTTTATTTCTTCAGCTTGATCATCTCGTGGTGGTGGCAAATAACCTGTAAAAGATCATTCTTGCTCACTCGTTTCAGCCGCTTCTGGCTCAATTTCCGCCGGGATGTCAGCTTGATTATATGTATGTCCTTCTTCTTCTTCTTCATCTTCATCTTTTTCTTCTTCTTCTTCTTCATCTTCATCTTCTGCTTCTTCTTCCTCCTCCTCTTCCCCTTCAACAGGAAGGCCAACCATAATTTTTTCATCATTAGAGACGTTGGCCATTCGACTCAAAATTTGAAAACAAACATAAAAAGGTAAGTTAAAATCAAAACAATGAAATAATTATACTGCGACCATGGTCGCAGTTAATTTATTAAATATTTATGATAATAATGCGACCATGGTCGCAGTATGTTTATCCTGCACAAATTTATATGCCCAGACATGCAGCTCAACACTGCGACCATGGTCGCATTTCATGTAAAAAGTATTTTCAGAGAATGCGACCATGGTCGCAAATTTTTTTTCAGACACAAAATGAACTGCGAAACGAGCAGCTCAATACTGCGACTATGGTCGCATTTTATTTGTATTGCACATAAAAAGAAGTCTAACTTATAATATTCCTGTCAATCTCATTTAGATCAACTTCAAGTAGAGATCTGCTAATATTTTGGAGGTCCCATCTTACTGCGCGCGGGGTTTTGTCCTCCAAACCAGACCTCGGCTCAAAAATAGAAGCCCTCTCACATAGGCAATATTGCAAAAATGGAAAATTAAATTAGTTTACACAAATATTCACAATATTATGGTTAAATTTCATACAATGTTGGCCAAATATGAGATTCGTACTTACAATAATTTGCACGGAGCATCCTTGCAGCTCGTACGTGGTGTACCTGAAGATGTCCATTGACTCAATCAGGAATTGCCAAACAGCTTTAGCCCAGCATTTTGTCCTCATCAGCTGCATATTGGCAATCTGTTCCACAATATACCACGGCACCGTGCATTTACTGCCAGAGAAGAAAAGAGTGGCCGACATGTATAGGATGATTATTGTGGTAAAGTCTTGAGCTGTAAGTCTTTGTATATCTCTTATAATTTCATTTAAAGTCACTTGCTGCTTAAGCTGTTCATCATGTGTCACATCTAATTCACCCCTCCTCCTTTTCTTGACCAGAAGATCATCCAAAACCTCTTCAATAGATACTTTTGTGATCTTTTTTATATTGGGGAAATAATGTTTTATAACCCCTCTGTCTTTCATCGTATATGTCTTGTTCATAACAAAATCTGCCCCAATGATAGGTAGATCAAAAGTGAGGGCAACATTCTCCACTGTTAACTCAATTTGTTTGCCCCCAATTCTAAAGGTCCTTGTATCCCTATCATACTGGTCTAAAATCCTCAGTACCGCAACGTTTGATTTTAGAGCCTTTTTCACCCCCAAATTCCTCATTGTAGAAGGCCATGAAGATTGGGCCAAATGGGGTATTCTTGATCGCCTCTACGAAATCTGCCTGAATGTACTTTTTAAATTTCTTGATGAACTCGCACATAGGTTTTAGGCTTGATCTCATAGGACGAACCTTCATCTGCTGTTTACCTATAGATGTAGAAAAATAAAAAAGTTTAGACCAATGATTATTTAAAAATTATAAGGGAGTAAAAAGCATATTATTTTTAATAAACTGCGACCAAGGTCGCAGTCATCTACAGTGCAAACATAATCTACTGCGACCCGGGTCGACACTGCGACCAAGGTCGCAGTCATCTACAGTGCAAATACAAACAACTGCGACCCTGGTCGACACTGCGACCAAGGTCGCATAAGACTACAGTGCGAACACAAACTTTTACAGCGACTCTGGTCGACACTGCGACAAGGTCGCAGTCATCTACAGTGCAAACATAAACAAATGCGACCAGGGTAGACACGGCGACGAAGGTCGCATAAGACTACAGTGCAAAAATAAACAACTGCGACCCAGGAATGATGAAACAAATGACGTTAAATACAGTGCGACTATGGTCGCAAAACACTACATAAATATTGAAACAACTGCGACCCCATGTCGTCAGTATGTAAAAAAAAGGAAGTTTCATATACTGCGACCTTTATCGTTGTGTTACAAATTTTTAAATTTAAAAATTTATTCGTCATTTAAAGTTTCAAAATCTCTTTCTTATTTGCGAACATGGTCCAAAGATTTTAAAAAAAATAAAAAAGACTTAAACAGAAATAAATCTGGAAAAAATTTAAAACAATTAAAATACACAAACCCTAAAATTTTTTGAAAAATATCATTTTTCTATTACCTTTTTCGGCGGATGATTTCTTTGGCGCCATGTGTTGCAAATATATTTTTAAAAAAACGGATCAAATTTGTTTCTAAAAGAACAAGTTGGATCAGAATGATCGGGTGAAATTTTAGAGCTGAAATTTTTTTTGAAAGGCAACTTTTTTACATAAGGTAAAAAGATGTGACAGAGGGTATTTTCGGAAGATACATTGTTGAGGTGACTGACATTAAATTGGGCGGGATTTTTCATCTTTTTGTCCGCCAAAATTTATGACAGGTATGTGGCTATGATGTTGCCACGTCCTGCCGGCTGAGAAACTCTCTCAGCCTGCCGGCTGAGGTACAGTAACCCCTATATATATATATATATATATATATATATATATATATATATATATATATATATATATATAGAGATAGACTTGTATCCTTTCAAAAGGATTTGATCCCGGATCCTTCCTACTCAAATTCAACCCTCCAACATTCGAATACAAGATCCACTCCGTTGAAGTTGATCTATACTATTTCAAGTATCTATAAACCAAAAATCAAGTGTTTTAAATACTTTTTGCCCATCCATCAAGTAGGGGAAAAACGGACGGCCTAAATAGTGAGTTGGTTAGTTTAACGGTGTAGAACATTTGAAATCTAACAAAAATTAGTTTATAGGGGTTTTTAATTGTTTTGATCATAATGAAATGGCCGGATCGAGAATTTGTATGTCTAAAGACATAGATCTAACTAACTCATTACTTTCGGCCGTCCATTTTGCGTCGCTTGATGGATGGGCAAAAAGTATTTAAAACACTTGATTTTTGGTTTATAGATACTTGAAATAGTATAGATCAACTTCAACGGAGTGGATCTTGTATTCGAATGTTGGAGGGTTGAATTTGAGTGGGAAGGATCCGGGATCAAATCCTTTTGAAAGGATACAAGTCTCTCTCTCTCTCTCTCTCTCTCTCTCTCTATATATATATTATATATATATATATATATATATATATATATATATATATATATATATATATATATTTATATATATATATATATATGTCCTCCGAAGTTGAGCAAATGTCCTTGAAATTTTTTCGATATCCGCAATCTGACTTTACATTTTGCCTTCTGACATTAGGCTGACATCCGACATTTAGAACATTGTTGAACACTGAGTTGATTATTAGCATTTTGGTCTAAATTTTTATCTTTGAGGTGATAAGCTTGGTAGGAGTTTGTACTCAAATATTCGTAGACACGAGTCAACTTATAAGGACTAGTCAAAATATTAGTGTTTGTTTATTGCATTCTTATTTCATGTTTGGCTCTTCGGCTTATACTGTAGCTCAAAATTTCTTTTCTATAGTGAGTCTTCTCATCTTACCCTTTTGTCTGGTCAACTCTTTTCATAGTCTAGCGAAATTCTGCCTGGTTTCTCCTCCTGTTCGTATTGATTTTAAACTGAAACATCAATAAGATAGCCTTCCCACCAATTGCCCTTCCAAGTTTATTACAAGCACTTTTCTTTGTCCATTGATTTCTCTGCTGAGCATTTGGTATCAACAAGCAGCGATGTCCAGCTTATAATGAAGTCATAAAATATGCTGGGTCTTTTTGTGAAGCTTTCTCAAGTTAGTGGTGTGCCCTAAAGCTAGCTTCATTGTGATTCACATGGGATAAGGCATGATGATATGTTTTACATTGTAATTTGTTTGACCTTTTGACATATATGCAATACATCTTTAAAATCATTATTTTATTAAGATAAACTATTTTCTACACCATATTTATGTTTTCACATATTGGGAAAGAGATCAGAACTGGCAAACAATGGGTTTGTTTTCATTATGAAACTAATATATGCAAACAATTTTTTTCAATTTGCATATGTATAAATACACAGATAATCAAGTATCATATAAAAATAATCACATATGTGCTCTTTTTTGACCTTTTTCCTTTGGGTGTGGGACAGACTCGTTTAATACACTCTTCGTTCAATGCCTTTTTCAAGTTCCCGGTAATAGCAACAACAACATAAACACCCTGCCCATGAATCCTGGTTCTGATGATAACCTTGGTGAAACATTTATTAATTTGTTCTGAATTTGTTATGATTGGGTACAATATTGTTTATTTAAGCATTATCATGCTTTTTTATTTGATCTTAATATTTAACTAGTCAATATGACCATAGTGGACACGGTATTGATGGGAAAAGGCTTATATAGATGACTGATAACCAGTAATCTTTCCTGTTTATGTGCCTTTCTTTTTAAAATTTAAATTATCACTTCGTCATGATCCAGTTATTGATATTGTTGTCTGCTTTAAGGTAATGTTACATTTTTTTTGGTCCACAGTTTAATTATACTGTTCCTTTCACATGCAGTTGGATCAATTAGGTAACACCAATGCTCCCTCCAGTACTGAAATTTCACAGGTGACGCTTCCCTTGCACTTTTCGAAAATACAATTGACAACTGTTAACATGAAATAACACTTGCATGTTTCATAAATCTGATTTATATAATGGTGTTGGACAGGAGTTGGATGAGTCCTTTGATTGAGTAGCAACAAGTCCAGCAAGGCCAAATATAGAATTTTTAAAATCCTCATTCATGTATGAAATTTACTATTAGTTGGATTTGAAGATATCTGTTCAAATAAACACCGGGTTTGTTTGTAGTTAGATCAATGAACTAGAGATATATGGTTCTTTGGCTGTTTGTGTACAGACATATATTTTGGAATCTCCTAAGAGACATAGTGAACTACCATATTCATACTAATGTGGAGTTTGAGGCTATTTTAGGGCACTGTCTTCTAACAATTAATACATGAGAAGGCTACTACAAAGAGTACTAGGAAATTGATACAAATGTAGTTGTTGCCATTTATTTTGCCTTAAAGCGTCACCATGAAATGTAATGTCTTATATGTATATAGTAGTAGTATGTGGTAATAGTATGCTTTTGAAAATGTAAATCCTAGGATTCATTTAAGTTATATTGCGGTTGTTATGGTTACAAACTCTGGTTCCATTCCAAACTGGCGTTTCACAAAGTTTTGTCACCATGGATTCTCCTTGACTGCAGTTTGTGGGGTGAGATTGAGGTTGAAACTGGAATTTTGACAACTCCAAAATGTCATTCAAACACGCCAGAATTACAACTTTGGAATTAGGGGGTCAAACTGGTAAAAAACTAAAATGCATTACAGAATGAGTCCCAAGGAAAAAGCATTCACAATCCATTCTAGCATTTATGCATATTTGAATCTGGGAGAAACATTGACATTGATTAGTATAGTTTTGTAACAGAAATAAGTCTGGTGACGACCAACAAGACATTATCATGTAGGCATTAATTATCATCCAGAAAGCACTTCTCTTGGTAATCCGCAGCTTGTTAGGAGATACAATATTGACGCCTATGGTGCAGAGTAATTTTAGTTATAGTGTCTACTAAACAGTCATTATCATCATCTAAGTTTTGTCCCATCAAAATGGGGTTGGCAACAGAGCAAGGCCCGATGAAAGATTGATAAAGTTTGGTGACCGTGATATCAACCCTCTGTTACGATTGACAACCCCGGGCAGTGGCAAGAAAACTATGGACCAGAGAGGAGATTACTGTAATCAAGACTAGTTTGGTGTCCTCCAAATTCTTTTAGACGGGAGGAAAAATCTGTAGAAGAAGGGACAATGTATATTAAGAAATACTCATAATTAAATGATATAGCAAATATGTTAATAGTTTAATAATGCTGATTGCAGCCCAATGTAGAAAGAAAGGTCGAGACTTGTCAGCCAGTTGTAAGCTGAGTTCAAAATTGAAATGATTTAATTATTGAATTCCATGAGTTGCCGGAGAGTATTTGCACGAGGCATATTTTTAATGACACTGGTCACAGCACAGTAAACATTATTCAGTGTCTGAAAAATCCACTGTAGTTATCAGAGAGAGACTCGTCAAATTCTATTTGTCCATGGACTTCATAATTAAGGAGATCTATCTGAGGAAAATATAACTTTGTAATGTTATGTAATGCTTCAAAGCTACTGCATCACTGTTTACATGTTTGACTACTGATCCCAAACAGCAGAAGAATGTGCAGCATGTTCATTCACCATCTAATCATTCAGGAGCTATTTTATGTTAACTCTGTTATCAGTAGTGGTAAAATATACACATCAAATTTTGTTTTGCATGAGTTGCAATATTTTCTCTTTGCAGGAAAACTTAGGTAAGAGTCAAACAGATTTTGTACATTTCAGTAGGCGGCCAAGGGCTGGTAGCCAATCAGCACCAATTTTAGCTGATAAATTTGAAGCATCTGAGAGGATAAATCTGATACCACCTTCATCAACAAGGAAGTCCAACGCATATGTTTTACCTACACCAGCTGATGCGAAGAGATCCCCTTCCCCATCAGAGCCAAACAAGCTTGTAAAAGATATAAAAAAATGAACAATTAAGCCCCACCAAAATACCAAAAGCACAGTCTGTTCTCAAAGAGAGCAACATCAATAGTGGGCCCATCAAATTGCCACTTCCATTTGCAGAAGGGTTGTCTTTATCACAGTCTGATTCACATAATACTTTGGATACTAAAAAGATCAAGAGACGAGCTTATTCAGGTCCGTTGACTGGCAAAGCTTGGTCAAGCAAACCATTTTTTTCTGCACCTGATTCCATACCAGACGGTGAACATCCTCATAGTCGTATTTCTGCTCAGCCATCCAGGTCTCCAAAAGTCTCCCCAAATGCGTCACCTCCTCGTGCGTTATCACCAAGAATCAGTGAGCTTCATGAGCTTCCTAGACCTCCAATCACTCCAGAAAAACCTGCAAGACCTTCTGATTTGGTTGGCTATTCAGGCCCGTTGGTTTCTAGGGGTCAAGAATTTTATTCTGCAACCAAAAGGCCAACAGTTGCATCACAGAAAGCATCACCACTACCAAAACCACCTGTTGTTATGGCCCGTAGTTTTTCTATACCCTCCAGTGGTCAAAGAACACCAAGATTAACAGCCAGTGAATTGTTGGAGGTTCCTCATTATCCAGACACAAACGAAGACAGTTCCTCACCTCCGTTAACACCCATATCTCTCACAAGCAATCAACCAGCTTCAGAATCAGTTACCCGAGCTACTAAGCCTAAAGGTCAGAACTGCTAAACATTTTATGGTATTCTCCTTAGCTCATGAGATATCTATCTTATTGTTTAAAATGTGAAATCCATTGCAACAATTACATGTTTGCACTATAAAACAAAGTTAGAAACTAGTTATGGTTTTCTGTGTGTTCTTGTGTAGGATAATGGGTAAAATAATGGATAGCTATGCATCCACACACATGTAGAAGAAATAATGGGATTAGATACAGCAGGGATGTAGGGGGAATTTCTTCATATGGTGGTTAAAAAGTCAACTCAAGGCCTTTTGATTAGATGATCGACACCATACATAGAAATCTCCAATGCCAAAATAAAACTTGGATACACTGGTAGCCTTGTGATTTTTGTACCCTTTTTCCCATCAATTTAGGGGTTGAAGATGTTCTTATTAGGGGAATATCGTTAATTTTTGCAACCATCTAGTGACATGCCAAAGAGTGTAGAAATTACAACTTTTTTGGGTATCTACATTTTAGACCATGGAGATTACATGGATAATGTTGATCATCAAATCAAAGGGTAAAAACATGAAGGTTTAACTGCCATTAGAGGAAATTTCCTCTGTATCCTCATATATCATATATAGATATGTAGAGCAAGTAATCCAATTGGTCTTCTTGATGCAATTGTTTATCTTTTCCTTAATGAAACATCAGAGATTATCTCTCTGATTCCATTTCCTTACAATGCAAAAGTTAATTTGGAACTCATTTTTATATTTAAATGAAAAATTATATTATCAGAAGGAAAGAAACAAGCTGGACTAATTACGAAAATTTATCCAGGACAGGAATTTTGCAGTATTTCATCCACTGTGACTCCATAACAATTATTCTTTTTGTATTAAGCAAGTTGTGAAATATTGCCCAATACCTTGTGTACAGTTATTACCGCTGTGGCCGATACAACCGAGAGGACATTGATATTGCCAATACGATTGAGATGAAATTGGCTGATTATTGCTAATATAGATGCTAAATACGGCCGATACTGATACTGAGATTTTGAATCTTGGTATTGAGCAATACATACCAAACAATAGTTTCATCCTGCTGCACCTTTATGTTAAATTAGTCTGTGATCGGTCAAGGTACTGAATCTGTCATTCTAGTAGTTGCTTGGGTTAATATGTGAAGGATTCCAGGAAATGACCTTATTTTTCGGAAAGAAATGACAAGAGTTAGGAACATGACTTTATTTCTAAAGCGTGTACATGCAGAGCAAATCCGAAGGGCTTAACAAAAAGCTATTCACGGAGAGAGAAAAGGAAGGGAAGGAGATTAGGCAACCTTAACCTTATTTGGAACTTCGAATCTGAAAAGGAGGGAAGGAGATTAAAAAGCCCTTACCTTTGATTTGAAACTTCAAAACTGAAACTAGGATCCTTAAACCAATAAATCTTGTTGCAGTTATGATGATATGAACACAATTTAGAATATTAGAAGCATATTAATGGTCAAGATTATCTTAAAGTGTAAAAAAACTACTATGGCTGCTCAAGACGTGTGGGAAATTCTGAAACTTTCAAACTCCAAACAAAGGAGAGGACTATTAAGTATCAGTCTGTTGATAATTTCTCACTGACTCAAAGTCCCAAGATTAGAAGTGTTCCAACTAGAAACTCGGGAGGGACTCTTCAAGAAGCTTTGAAGTTCTCAGGGAGAGATGTCAGTATAGTATGGGATGACAAGGAGATAGGAACATGACTTTATTTCTTTAGCGTGTAAAAGCACAGATAGAGATTAAAAACCCTTTTAACTGTATTTCTGTAAGGACTTCACAAGAAGAAGGGAAGGAGATTAGAAAGCCTTTAATTTTAGTATGGTGTGTAGATTAGAAAACCTCTAACCATTAGTCTGAAAAGAAGGGAAGGATATAAGAAAGCCTTTATTTGACTGAAGCTTCAAATCTGAATCTAAGTTCCTTAAAACAATATATCTAGTTGCAATTATAATGATATGAGCTCCAATCCCTTACAAGAGATGTAAGGGGAAAAATGGCAAAACACATCTAGCATATTAGAAGCATATAAAGTGTTCGGTATTAACTTAAAGTATAACGAACCACTATGACTAAAGACGTGAGAAATTCTGGAACTGATTTTTAAAACTCCAAACAAGAGAGGACTATAAAATATCTGCCCATTGATAATTTCTTACTGACTCATGAAAGTCCTAAGATTAGAAGTGCTCCAACCGGGGTCAAAAGGGAGCTCTTCAAGCAGCTAGAATAACTAGCGCGCGCGCGCGCGCACACACACACACATATATATAGGGGTTACTGTACCTCAGCCGGCGGGACGTGGCAACATCAGATCCACAAATCTGTCATAAATTTTGGCGGACAAAAACCTGAACAATCCCGCCTAATTTAATGTCAGTCACCTCAACATTGTATTTTCTGAAAATACCCTCACTCACAACTTTTTACCTAATGAAAAAACATTTCCTTTTATTTTTACCATGGTCGCAGTATTTTTTGAAAAAGCGATGTATATGTATGCGACCTTGCTAATATTTTTTTAAGCCAAATTTTATTATAGTTGCAGATCTGTTCGACTTAGATCGTAGAGTTTTAATTTTTTCTTTGGTCTTTTATTTTATACGAATGCGACGTTGGTCGCAGTATATGAAAGGTCCTTTTTTTTTATTACATACTGCGACATGGGTCGTAGTTGTCTCAATATGCGTTGTATTGTCCTGCGACCATGGTCGCAGTGTATTTAACGTTATTTTTTTAATTCCCGGGTCGCAGTTGATTATCTTTGCACTGTAGTCTTATGCAATCTTGGTCGCAGTGTCGACCCGGGTCGCAGCTGTTTATATTTGCACTGTATACTTATGCGACCATGGTCGCAGTGTCGACCCTGGTCGCAGTTGTTTATGTTTGTACTGTATATTTATGCGACCTTGGTCGCATTATTGACCCTGGTCGCAGTTGTTTATGTTTGCACTGTAGATGATTGCGACCTTGGTCGCAGTGTAGACCATGGTCGCAGTGTAGACCATGGTCGCAGATGTCTATGTTTGCACTGTAGACTTATGCGACCTTGGTCGCAATGTCGTTCATTGTTTACATTTGCACTGTAAATAATTTATAAACAATAACCTAAATCCTATAAAGAGCGGCAAAAAAAGGGGAAAAAATAATAATAAATAATAACCTAAATCTGACAACGAGCGGTCCAAAAATTGCCTTGTGGGCAAATAATAATAAACAATAACGAAAGTTACCGAAAGAGTAGCTTTTCATAAGGGGTATTTAGTAATTTAACTTCTTCCTATAAGCGGGCCGCAAGTTAGTGGGGGTGAAAATTGAGCCACGTCACCACAGGCTGAGAGAGTTCTCTCAGCCGCAGGCTGATATACATTTTTCTCATATATATATATATATATATATATATATATATATATATATATATATATATATATATATATATATTCTACTTTTGGGAATTTCAGTTCTTATTTAAGGTTACACCATACAATTATAATTTCGTTGAACTTTAGATGGATCTTTTCAAGCTAATTTGAAATACTTTGCACTGATGGTTATATGTGTACACCATGATAAGTCGGTAACATGCACATAACGGGGGGAAAAAGCTTCTAATACGGTCAAACTTTGAGATTTTAGCTACATGAAATTGTTGACCCTCTGTCACTGAGAAATGCTCAACATTTCATGGTTTGGGACTGGGTTTGTTTGCTTAATGGTAAGTTGTTTTAATTTAAGGAAATAATAAATACAAAAGATATTTTGAGCATCTTATGTTGCATAAAAACATTTCATGTTGACTTTGTCTAACAGTTTCTGTAGTTCCGTTTTTTTGTTTCTTTTCTTTATAAAATGGAGTCATGTAGTTCCAACTAGGCCATTTAACTTTTTTGAGGGAACTAGGCCATTTAACTTGCACAGGACGTTCCCAATCGGTGATTTTGTATCAGAATTAAAATAACGACATGCTTTATATTTGTTATTTCTGACTTCATCTAATTTATTATTTCTTCTTCTTCTTCTTCTTCTTATTTTTGGGCTGGCTTTATGTCATGTCAGATATAGCGTGCTAAGATATGATACTCTCTGATGTGTGGCCACTCAAACTCACTCTTTTTACATCTACTGGCCAGTCTGAAATGTGGCTTTTTGAGAGCCTAATATGATCAATGGTTATTAGGCATCATCTAGTAGTTTCATTTTGTTTTGCTGCACGTTTCAGCTGATCATTGGCATGTTATTTACAGGTTTAACATGATCAGGCCTGACTTTCGCCATCAAAAGTCTATGAAGCCATCATCAATCCCATTCAGTTTGTGTACATGTTGACCTGTGCATTCTTAGTCTTCCTCCCACATAAATCTCCTTGTGCTGGGTATTTAGTTGCGATGAGAAACAAAACGCTGATCTAATCCTAATAATGTACCTTTTTCACTGTGTTGTGATTCTCAATGAAATTTTTTTGCTTCAAGTAGCAGAAAGACTTTCTATCTCGTTCTTGTTTGATTGTTTGACATGTTGGCTAAGACGTGGAGGTGATCCAGAAACTCCCGACATAATCAAGAAAATGTGCCCCATGGTTTCCAGGCCTCAGCAGAATTTCTGTTTCACCCCTATTGGCGTGTGTTCTGTTTATAGTTGACCTAAATGTTTAAGATATTTGCAGTTCCTTCATAAACTGTAGTCTTTTGAAGTTTTACAGGCGACTGAATCGTTCCGTGCTAACTAGATTAACAATTGCCGGTACTTTTTATGTTTGCCTTACATGCATGTTCGGCTAGGGGTTTGAATCGGCCGCCTATCCTCATGGGACTGGCTCGCGTTGGCCCGGCCCGGATCGGGTCCCGGCCCAAACCGCTCTCAAACACGGGGCGTGTCTGGGTTTGGGAAGAGAGGCCCACGGTCGGGTGCGTGCCAAACTTGAGCCTAGGCTAGGTTCATATTCTCCAACGGTTATTTTATAGTTGTTGGGTTGGTTCAGGGAACTTGTTTTTGTAAAATATATCCCAACGGCTATAATTGCCTAAGAATATAGTTGTTTTTTTTTTTTTTTTTGGGAATTTTTTTAACAAGTACCCCCAAAGGCTCTATTGGGTTCAAATTATTTTTTTTGGCAAAAAAATTACATTATACACATTTTCTCCTCTATAAATACACCATCTTCTTCATCACAAAAAAATCTCTACAAATTTCTACTCTCTCAAGTTCTCGAGTGCTCAAGCTCTCTCGAACTCTCAAGCTCTCAAGTGCTCTCCCTCAAGCCTTCTCAAGTGTTCAAGCTCTCAAGCTCTCTTTCACATTTCAGCATTTATATTATTGTCAAATTTAGTTTAAAAATAGACGCACTCTCTTCATCAGCAAGCTATATTAATTCTTCTTCTTCAAGGTATAATCGTAATTTAGATTTGACTAGTCAAGGATGACATGATTTGCATTTGCCTTTACTCGACACTTCATTACTTCCATTCACACAACCATAAATATCCTCCACAGAGTTTTACCTCTTCTGTCACTGTCGAAGTAGCAAATTCCATGACAGAGGGAAAATTTGAGATTTGAAACTTTTTTAAAAAGAAACTAGTAATGAATTAGGAGGGCTGTATGCAAGTTTTGTCCCGATGTTTCTTATACTTTTTCAAAAAGCACTTTTAGCTATAATCATTAAAGAGGTAAAACTAATTCAGTTAAATATCTTATTCATGTTGAACAACCTTTTAATTTTGCTGAAATGAAGCATTTACAAATTTTATTATGATCCGTTCTATAAATATATTATTAGAACGGAAATGCTCAGGATTGTTGAAGAAAGAAAACAACTTTTACTTGTATTTTTCTATGCCCCAAAGAGTTGCACTTACTTCTGATTGCTGGGAAGCTCTTAATGGCTTTCATTACATAGTTGTTGCTGCACTGTTTATTGATCTAATTGGCTTTTAAACAAAAGAATTATTGGTTTTAAAAAAATTACTTTTCCTCACAATGCTTCTAATCTTAGTCAGAATATTATGAAAGTTGTTAGAGATTTTAAACTTTAATCTAAATATTTTTCTATTTCAGTTGATAATATTACCAATAATACTGCTGCAATTGAGCTTTTAAAAAAATTTAGACTGGTTTTCAATGGAATTTTTTTTCATATTCGATGTGTGTGTATCACATCATTAACTTGTGTGTATAAGATGTTTTAAAATGTATAAATGATTATATTAAAAGGTTAAGAAATACTATTTTATTTATTAGAAGTAATGGTCCAAGAAGGCAATGCTTTAAATAAATTTGTTCCAGTTTATGCCTAAAATTAAAAGTTTACCTCAGCATATAAGAAGCCGTAGGAACTCAACAATGGATATGTTTATTTTTACGGAATTGTCAGATCAAGATATTTTCGAGGAAGAATGGAAAATTTTTGATGTAATTTGTGAATTTCTAAAAAAAATTGAAAGAGTAACAAGATTATTTTTTGGGGTTATTATCCACAACTAATTTAGTATTTTATGAATTAACTTAAAGTATTAAACTGTTTTATACATATCAAAATAATTTTTTACTTCAAGATATTATTACTCTTATGGAAGAAAATTTTAATAAGTATTTTAAAGTTTTTTTTTACTATATTTTATTTTTCTACTATTATGGATCCTCATATTAAATTTGAAGGATATAAATATTTACTTTAATTTTTTTATGAAACAATAAATTATTCTGACTCTGTCATAGTATGGATAGATATTGAGAATTCTATAAATAATTTATATGATTTTTATGAATCACATTAGGAAATAAACAATCATCATCTCATCATGTATCTTCATCTAGGCCTAAAAGTTTTTTATTATCTGGTTTATTATCTGCATCGAAAAGATCAAGAAATTCAGACATATTGAATGAGCTTTATTATTATTCGACTCGTGTCATAACTCCTGAGATTGATGCAGACTTAGGATTTGAACATTTTAATATTTTAATCTGGTGGAAATCACAAGAATCTATATATCTTATGCTTTACATCATGGCACGTGTCTCCTGGTTTTACAGTAGCGTTAGAATCTGCTTTTAATATAGCCGGATAAGTGCTGGCTGATATGAGAACTGCCTATCGTCAAAAACCATTGAGATGAGCATCTATAAGAAGAATTAGCTGGATGCGAAACGAGAAGTCAAAATAAATCAATAGAAGAAATTATTGAAGGCTCTCCAGAAGATGAATGAAAAAATAAAGATCTATAAACTTCATTTGTATTTGTATTTGTATCAAATTATACTTTGATTTTAATCTATATACTTCATTGGTATTTGTATCAATTTATACTTTATTTTTAATCTATATACTTTATTTATATCGATTTATCCAAGTAATTGGATTTTTAATAAAAAAAAATTACATTTGCATTTCACAACTTGCAGCAATTTTATCAAAATTTGTAGAATTTTTTTGAATTTTTTGAAATTTTAAACATTTATGAAAAATATACTTTCAAAATCTATTTTTTTGGATTTTTAAAAGGAATAATAAACTGGCCCGGCCGAACCCCGGGCCGTGCCGGGTCCCCCTGAAGGGGGATTGAGCCGAGGCCGGGCCAGGCCGCCCAATATTTGCGGGTGGGTCCGGGTTTGGCCCGACCCGGTCATTGAACCGCCAAGATCGGGCCGGGCCAAACCGGCCCGTTTTGCACCCCTACATTCCACAGGTTAACTCATGTATTGAAGCGAAATCAGTTTGCACCGTTTTATACAACTAATAAGCACGAGCATGGCTCAGGAGTTCTAATGGGTTCCTTTTACTTGCCCAAGCATCAGGTACGTTGAAAACGCTTGGACCATCAGGGAATAGACCTTCGGGGCCTCAGTCAGCCCCAAATTTTCTGTAGAGAACCTGAAATTTCCCCATGCAGTAGCTGTTTCTAAGAGTTCCTGAGAATGAGGTAGAGAAGAACAAGAACAAGTCTCAGCACTGCTT
Source organism: Agave tequilana (assembly GCA_038442645.1). Taxonomy (NCBI): domain Eukaryota; kingdom Viridiplantae; phylum Streptophyta; class Magnoliopsida; order Asparagales; family Asparagaceae; genus Agave; species Agave tequilana. The sequence continues at coordinate 37,622 of JAVJIF010011755.1, read as the reverse complement.
CACTTTCATCCTTGCTCTCCTCTGAAAACTGGCCCTAACTTCTTTGTATGTAACTAGTTTTCCAGCACGCACAAGTACAGAAGACGCTTTGCAACGAATTTGCTCGACACGCTTGTAACTCGCTGAAGAAAGAAAAACCTTAAAACACTTGCTGTGCCTGCACAAGGATAAGTAAAAGCAGTGGCATTTACCACAAAAATAGACCATGACACAGTAGTAGTATCAAGATGACAAGCAATTGTCGAGAGAGAGAGAGAGAGAGAGGAAACAGCAGTTCAACAACCCTAGAACTAGAAGCCACACTGTTTTTAACAAGTAATAAAATTTTCACAAGATGGATAATCTATGGTTGAATCCATGGAGGGCTGAATTTGTGTTAGCTGGAGCAAAGCTGTTCAAGTGCCATGTTCTCATCGCCGTTAACCATTTCCAGTGTGCTCCTCACAAGACCCTCGGGAAAGCCCATCTCAACCAGCTTCTGCACCTGGATGGACATAGAAATTTAACTTGGATTATGTTTGCATCCTACACATGCATCAGTAACCAAAATCATTTGTGCGCGAGACACAATGATCGAAAGGGCATGTAACTTGTAATTCTCTATACCTTCTGCTCAATGCCAACAGATGCTGACTTGGCAAAGGCCTCGGTCCAGTATCGAGCAGTGGCAACAAAAGTTGGATGACTACGCAAGTACTGCAAAACATGAAACGGATGAGAATCGCACATAAGGGACATTTAGTAGCATTATACCTGATAATCAGCTGCCCTAGGGGAGAGACCACAACTAAATCCCTTTTTGTTCATAAAAGAGTACATGATAAGTCTAGTCTTTTTGGGACACACTGACACACTGTCCTTGTTATTCATTCCTTTGGACAGAAGTAGGCAACTTAGCAACACATAGCTTGACAGAATGTGGAGAAGTCTAGTGTAATACAGTTACCAGGGCTGCACACTGAAAATAGAATAAAGGGGAATAAAGGGGCCCTGCCTCACTTCGAGACCTTTTGTTGGCAAATTAGTGTGATTATCACCACAGCTTCTTTTTCCAGTACCATTAGCATTTAAAAGAACGGTGAAGAATAGAAATGAAGGGCCAGTGTTGCCAGACCTGTTGTGCCACCACAGCATCCTGGGGGTCGTCAGGTGCCGGAGCTGAGAGTAGAGCCTGCAGAGAGAGCAGCGCTGTTTTCAGGGTGAGCGCGGGGCTCCATTGATCCTTCAGAATGTCCAAACAAATAGCTCCGTTTTGGCTACTGATGTTCGGATGCCTTCAAAAGAAAGACTCCTCTGTTTAATTAATTACTTCAATATTCAATGCAATGGTACAAAAAATTTGAGAGGCAAAGTTCACTCTACAAGGAACTACACGGCTTTCTTTATTTACTCATATCTGATAGCCAACAGGCACTAATCATTGCACAATCTTGCATGATTTGGTTCTCACTTGTGTAGAATACAAACCGCTTTTGAGCCACCGAAAGTCAATACAGTGGGCATTCAGATTTTTATTAGTGTGTGTTTCCTACTAATACGTATCTGAGCGACAATTCTTGATAGGGTCTAACTTCAAAAAGGAGATGCAATAGTTGGAAACAGCCTCACTGTATTATTGTGGATTCCTAAAAAAAATAGGAAAATATATGCCAAAAAAGTTCCAAAAATATCATGATGTTGTTGCTCTATGGCAAGCCCGCTGCATAAATATCAAATTTTACTGATTTAATCCGCATGTGAACTCAAATAGACTGATCTCTAGAGACAGCAACAGAAGCATTTTAGGCAAGCACTTATGATTCTGTCATTATAGCTTGACCTTCCCCATTGCACTATACTGAAAAATATCCCATAATTAACTTTTGATGAGCGGTTTTGGTTGAATAATCTGAATCATAGAAAACTCCAATCAACTATATAAAATATTGGAACATTAGTAGAAAAACCGAATAATCTCATATTTCACTGATTTGTCTGATGATAAAAACCAATGTTTCAAATATTGGCCGATCTGATACATAAGGTATCCAAGACGATATAAACCCAAAGTAGAAAACATTGATAGCGTAAAGTATAGCACTCTACTTTCTAATAGATAAAAGTGTAAATAGCGATGGTAAGAATCTCATAAAATCCAGGGAACCCAGATCAATTGCAAGATGAAGTTGATGAGGACATCCAACCACGATCTTGGCGCGTTTATCATCGTTGGAGTAGACGAGCCGTTTCAATTTTGTTCGAGTATTTCAAGGAGTATTTTATGTATTTTCTTTTATTGTATTTTTTTTTTGTTCTTTTAAGTTTTCTTGTTATTTTAGTACCACATTGGTTGTAATGTGAAACTCAAGTTGTGTAAAACCTATTTAAATGCTCCTCTACTATAAATAAAAAGGATGTTGAATTTTGATTAAAAAAATTGTGAGTGATTTTCTCTCAAATTTTAGGATTAAATCCTAATTATCTTTAATTACCCTCTTAATTAAACCCTAAACGGTCTCTTTTCCCTTTCCTCTCTCCATCGACATCATCAATTCGCCTCCCACGTAGCCGCCCCCTCCTCGCCCTCTCTTCCACCAATTATGTCTCCCCCTCGTGTTGCCACTGACTTTCCTGTGCGCTACAAGCCCCAACCTCCTGACGCACCACCAACCCAAGCCCCCGTCTCTGCCTCTCCTCTTCTCGTCGCTTCGCCAAGACCCCAACCCCGCCACCACACCTGCACCTCACCATCACCAGCCAACCTCCCCCTTGCTCTACTGCTAGCAAAACCCACCCCCTGCACGCGTTGTCGCCACCTGTTCCCTTCCCCTCTGCTGCCATCCACCTCTCTCCCAATCTGCCCCGCCACCGGCTCCACCACCGTCCTCATCCTCAGCACCCTATCGCGGGTGAGATCAAGCTGAGCTTCTCGTTTAATTTGGTTCGTAATAGAAACTGACCAGCCTGACCACCAACACTTTGGGTTAAGTTATCAAGCCTGATTTCGGGGTCTGACCCGATAGAGACCCAAACCCGGCCCGCTCCAGAGCCAGACCTGGATCCGCTACAGTGTAGAGCCGGATCCACCTGTATAGTAACTGTCTCGCTTCAGGGAGTTTACCCAACCTGCCAGTTCAGACCCATTTGCAGAGTAGCCAGTTAACGGAATGGGTTTTGTTTTCGAGAGTTTCTCGACCTTCCGGAGTCCGATTCGCGCAATTCTTAAGGCGTTGGACTCGTGGAGACTGGAGCTACACACCAGCAGAACACTAAGGTCTATGTGAATCTCAATAGTATGTTTCTAATCTAGATCGATTATTTTTTAGTCTAATATCTGATATTTGAGTTTTTATTGACTTTATTGTTGTCCTCTTATATTGGTGAGCTTGTGCGTACATGGTTATCCTTAATATGCTAGTCTAAATATTAATCATAGAATCTTTACCTGCATAACATATTCATTATCTTTAGTTGATTCAGATTAAATTGGATTAGTCTACACGAGTATTATTACTCTTTAATCTTTCCTACCCACGATCGTAACTTGTTGGTGAAGCGCGAGTTTAGTGATTTTATCGATGATTTTGGAACACTCATACACGTTTCACATCATTCGGTATTAGACCACACTAAGGGTAGGATTTGCAGCATCTAGGCACTTGTTAGAATTTTTATCATTTTCTTGCATTTAGAATTTAGGCTTATTCAAAACAAAAAATAATAATAAAAAAAACAAAAGACAAAAAAATAGTTTAACATTTAGTTTAGAGTCACGTCTTCCCATAATAACCTTACCTTTAGGAGAGTCTAATCAATTCCCCATCACCCCAAGGATCCGATCACAAAGGTCAACTTTTCGTGATACCAACATGACGGCTAAGATTATTGCCATAAACCAAACTCTAGAGTCCTCCAACTAAACAATGGATAGAATCATAGCTACAATAGTCGTAAAAGAGTCAGGTAGCATTGTTCCTCCTAAAATCACTCTTGTGATTAAGAAACTCAGTGTTGTTTCTCCCGCTATCGCAGCTGTGGTCCCTACTGCCGTTGCCACAACTACCACTCATCCTTTCCCTTCCCAGGCTCTGTTACCGACTCCACTTTCCCCTCCACCACTTGCAGCTGCTCCTTTCTTTTTCCTAACTGTCGTGGCCTGCTCTGGTCGACATACCCTTCCTTCTCTAATGCCGACATAATTCCTCCTTTGTTTTACCGCTTCTCTTGCGTACCCCGATAGGTGAACATGTTGGAATCGGGATTTCAAGTTGTCTACCGTTGAATTCGCCTATGACACATTTGTCACTAGGACAACGAATAAGCCTCCACGAGATTGTTGATAATTTTAGGTATAAATAACCCACAGACCTTATCCCCATAGATGATCACTATAAAGTTTCTCAGTCTACATCCTCGTGTGCATCATCTGTTGCATCATACGTAAACGAATTACACAAGAAAATCAGTGATAAGATTGCACGAAACAACGCCAACTATGAGCTACGAGCTGATGTTAGGAACATATCAAAACTTTTAATGTTAGTGATGTTAAAAAATTGCATGCTAGTAGTGCTGGTCCATTTCAAATCTTGAATAAATTGAACGATAATGCTTATGTTATAGCTGTTAGTATCAGTTCTACTTTCAATGCTAAAGGCCTAGTGGATTACAAGGGTCTTGATGTTATCCTACTGATTGATAAGCTTTCGCCTGAGCCTATTTTTGAGAACCTTCCCTACCTCCACTGCAAGATGTTTTACTTAACATAGCAGATAAAGTTAATAAAATCTCGGATGATGAGATTATCGTCCTCAATGATGGTGGGACTTAAAATTATCTGCTCTGATGGAAAGAAAAGGCACTGATTGATGACACGATTAACCAAAGTGACTTGCGTGATTTGGAGCAGTTGAAAGCATTTTCACCTCTAACTCGACTGGGTCGAGTTCTCTCCCACTCGGGGAGAATGATGCGGATATCCAGCCACAATCTTGGCGTGGCTATCGTTAAAGATGATGAGCCACTTCAATTTGTTCGAGTAGCTCAAGGAGTATTTTATGTATTTTCTTTTATTGTATTTTTTTCCTATTAGTTTTCTCGTTATTTTAGTACCACATTGTTTGTACTGTGAAACTCAAGTTATGTAAAGCTTATTTAAAAGCTCCTCTACTATGAATAAAAGAGATGCTGAACTTCGATCAAAAAAATTGTGAGTGATTTTCTCTCAAAATTTTAGGATTAAATCCCAATTTTCTCTAATTACCCTCTTAATTAAACCCTAAACGGTATCTCTTCCCTCTCTTCCTTTTCCTCTCTCTGCCGACGTCATAAATTCGCCTCCCACGTAGCCCCCTCCTCGTTCCCTCTCCCACCGATTCTCTCTTTCACTCGTACTACTGCCGACCATCATGTGCGCCACAAGCCCCGGCCTCCTTCCCCTCCTGACGCACCACCAACCCAAGCCCTTGTCTCTACCTCTCCTCTCGTCGCTTCGCCAAGACCCCAACCTCACCACCTCGCCAGCGCCAGCCAACCTCTCCACCTTGCTCTGCTGTCAGCAAAACCCACCCCCTGCACGCGCTATCGCCGCCTGTTCCCTTCCCCTCTGCCGCCATCCGCCTCTCTCTCTCTTTCCCGATCTGCCCCGCCACCAGCTCCGCCATCGCCCTCATCCTCAATACCCTAGCGAGGGTAAGATCAAGTGTGTGGTTTAATTCGGGTCGTAATAGAAACCTACCCGCCCAAATCCATCAACAATAGTTTGGGTTAAGTTATCAAGCCCGATTTTAGGGTCTGGCCAGATAGAAACCCAAGGTCGACCCGCTTAAAAGCCAGACTTGAATCCACTACAGTGCAGATCTGAATTCATCTGCTACAGTAATTGCCCAATTTCTGCCAGTTAACCCGACTCACCAGTTCAGACCCGTTTGCAGAGTAGATCCATTAGCAAAACGAGTTTTGTTTTCGGGAGTTTCTCAGCCTTCCGGAGTTCGATTCGCGTGATTCTCGAGATGTTAGACTCGTGGAGACCAGAGCTACGCACTAGCAGGACACTGAGGCCGACGTGATTCTCAATAGGTACGTTTCTAATCCAGATCAGTTATTTTCGAGTCTAATATCTAAGTTTTTATTGACTTTACTGTTGTCCGCTTATATTAGTAAGCTTGTGCGTACCTGGTTATCCTTAATCCGATAGTCTAACTATTGATCGTAGAACCTTTTCCTACATAACATATTCATTATCTAAATAGTTGATTCACGATTAAATTGGATTAGTCTACACATGTTCTTTGATTAAACAAATTGATAGTATTATTAGTCTTTAATCCCTCCTAGCCACGATCGTAACTTGGCGGTGAAGCGTGAGTTTAGTGATTTTATCGCTGACTTTCGAACACTCATACACGTTTCACATCAGATGTATTAAAGTATAATGTAACATCCTAAAAGAACTTTGGGGCAAGGAATTATACAAACAATAGATCTACAGGAATCTGTTGAGAAAAGACGCAAAGAATTCTTAGAATGGGACATTCAGATCCACCATAAGTTGGTGGCAAAGTTTGTAAAACAGAATATCATGATTAGTACCGAGATGCAAATACATTAGCGAAATCTCTCTCAGAAACATGTGGCTAATCTAGGGACACAGATCAATTGCAAGATGATATATTAAAGTACAACATAACCTCCTAAAGAACTTTGGGGCACATGAAAGTTCACAAGATGATATTAGAAGAGGAAAATTCAAGACACAACAAATTTGTCTATGACAACACAAACAGAATATTAGATCTGAAGGTTATCAAGAGGAAAATGAGGTCATGACCATACCAAACTTTTGTTACAAACTGCATTTTTGGAGGCTCAAAAGGATAGCCACCTGCCAACATAAAAATTGCATGTCAATGATCTCATTAATCACCCATCACATTAACTAAATATTTCATACAATAGGAATTTACTCAAATATGTGGACATATAATCACTTTGCAAGCTTTCAAAAATGCATTCAGGTATGCTATCTAACGCAAAAGTTGCTCGTCAAAAGAGGAGCTAACAAAGTAATTATAACCTAATACCGTTATAAGAGCACTAATCTATCTTCTACCTTAATACCTCCTTATAAATGATTGTTTGGTGTTGAGTTAAAAAAATATCTATAGAAAACTGATCCAAGAAAAGAAAGAAAGAAAGAACTGGTCTATAACATGTGAAGTATACAAATGCAATCTCGAAGGAAGAGTTATTCCAATGCACTCTCAGAGAAGACAAAATATTTCAAATGCACATTCCTGTGAGAAACCAAAGCGAAGATGTTTGGCTCATAAGAAATCAATTATATCATTTTGTTTTATATAGCTCTCTAAAGTGATCATAAAATGGCTCTTTTCAAACACAATAATAGTCATAATAAATAAGTAAATAAATAAATAAACCTAATTAACTGATAAACCCTAAAACAGCTTGTATCAACTCTCAAAAAATAGTAAATAGATAAACAGGCGAGTAGGCATGCAATATGAAAGATCATTATCCTTGGAGCATATTCCTTATAGTAATAGAACTTCCAGAATCAAAGTTTGCACCTTTTTTTTCATGACTAATTCTTCACTAACACTAGCAAAGCTACCAATACTTCAAACTATTTCACGGTTAACTCGAACTGCTAAAATGGTAAGCCTAACGGGCTGAAGAAAGGAGGTGCAACATGAAGAACTCGAGATTTTACAACACTGTCCGTTTATGTGTATGCATGTAAGAACTATGTTATTGGCAAAGGATATAATAGGGTGATGGATGTGATTGATGACTCCTTTTTTATCATAATGGTGTATTTTTTCTCACTTTTTTGCCAAGGGATTCGTGGTTGTGGGTATGGTGCAAGGTGGGTTTTGCATTCTTTTGTTTTATTTTGTCTTTGTTCTTTATTTCTTTTTTGAGGGGGGTCTAGATGTCTCTATTCTTTTCTTTTTGCAGGGTGCATTGAGTATTTCCACTTATTACACTCTTTGCACCCACCTAACACTGTTATAAACTTATAAGTCAATGACTATCTTTAACATGTAGTGTATGTGTGTGCGCGCACGTGTTAAGAAAACTTCACAACAGTTGAAAGGTGCAGGCATTCTTTGCACTACCCCTTTCCAACTCCAAGTTCGGATACCTAACAAGTTAAAATATCCACAAAACATTGAACTTTTCCTTTGAAAGAATAAGGAACAAAGTTCCACCCTCCCCCCAAATTGGGGAAATTTTCATCTCATTTTGTTGGAGGCATGCTTCAAACTGACCTCTGTCATAGAACAAATGAACATGCCTTGACCTACTTTCAACCAAGTTCTTCTGTTCACAAAGCATGAACACTAATGTACACTTTGAAGAACAAATCCTTGATGATAAAGAACTCAAAGTCAAATAAGCCAGTCAAGAAAAACTCTGCCAAACGTTCAACATGGCAGCAATCATAAAGTAAGCATCCACTGTACTAACAATTCTGAATTAGAAGCAATCCTTTAAGATCCTCATTGAATCGACAAACCAGTGATCTTTGAGATACAGTAAGAACCACCCCAAACAAAACAAAATAAGACTGATTCATCAACGATGCAAGTGCTCCTTGATAAAAGATTCATTACTATTATCAACTATAAACTAGATCCATTTTTTTTTACTCATCTCAATAAAACTATTAAAAGAACATTTTTTTGGGAGGAAATAGGATGAGACATTAGATTCCAGCCTAGATTCTTTTTATTAAGCAGTTTAAATGATTATTATAAAAACATTCTACAAGAACAACATTCAGTTTGAAAAAGATCTCTTCGATGGAATCCTAAAATTTAGTATTTTGAGAGATGTAAGTTCTCTTTTAACTAATGTTTTACCTTTCTTCTCCAATAATATTAACATCCTGAAAATTACTAGGCATTCGTACTACTAAAATTGTAAATTCCCAACAAGACACGTAAAAAACTCGTTTAATTAGACTTCAAAAGTATAACAGTTCAGTGCGGTCCACATCGATCAAAATGTCCACCTTCTAAACCACATGTAGACTCGACCATGGCTCCGGTTAGAACCGGTGAACCGAACCGGAAGCGGCCGGCGCTTCAAACCGAATCGGAATTGATCCCTAGCCGGTCCGGTTACAGTTTGATTTTTAAAACCGGAAACCGCGGGTTTCGATTCGAGCCGGCCAATCTTTTTTTCCTCGCTTGGGGCCTGGCCCGCCCGCCGGGGTGGCGAGGCCTGCAAATTTTTTTCTTTTTTCTTTGCCCTTTGGGCTGGCTTGCCTGGTCGGCCCGCATGGGGCTGTTTTTTTTTTGGCATTGAGCCGGCCCACTCCAGTCCAAGCCCAACGGTCCAAAAATGGACCATTGGCCTCCAACGATCCATTTTTGGACCGTTGGTGAGTTACATTTCTCCCATTCTCTACAAAATCTCTCTACAAAATGCTCTACAAAATTCTCTAAAAAGCTCTCTACAAAATTCTCTAGTATATTCTAATTTCTAAGTTCTCTCTCCTTTCTAATTTATTTTGTACTCTCCAATTTTCTTTCTCTCCATCACCATGGCAAGTGAAAGTTCGTCGGTAAAAGGCAAGGGCAAGGTCGGTGAAAATTATTTCACCCGCGGAGACGATATTTTCAATTACATGCAATCAACACCATATTAATGATATACGCCAACGATGAAGAATTAGAAATACATCCTGAAGAAGAGGTGCAAGTCAATATTCTGATCGAAAGGTCCCGAATCCAAGAAGGCCATAGAGGGAAAGAAGATATCGCTAGCCAAAAACTGAAGTCTGGTCTTTTTGTACATCATTTTACGAAAATCAAGAATGATACGGGCAGAATCGTTAGTGTCAATTGCAAGCATTGTCCAAAGTTTTATAAATAGTCCGCTTCCAGTGACATGGGATATATTGAAAGCATTTAGAGAGGGTGGATTCTTGTGGAGTCGGTCTCATAAAAACAAACTCAAATATTAAGGCACGCTACAAATAACCCTCCTCAATTATTTCATTTCTCTGATGCTAAAAATAAAAATGAATTAGTACAAATGATTTTCGTTGAACACTTGTCTTTTAGTTTTGGTGAAGAATTAAGTTTTATAAATTATCATCAAAATGTATTAAATCTTTAAGCAACTAGAGTGTCTAGGACCACTCCCACACGCACAGTCCATAAACTTCATTAAAAAAATTACATGATTTTCACTTTTGATGGGCGCATATCTATATGTAGAGATATATGGAGTGATCACTAGCAACACAATTCTTACATGTGAATGGAACTTACAAAAAAAAAATTGCATTTATAATGTTTAATAAAAGATATATTGATTCTAATATTTATAGATTGATAAAAGTAGTTGTGAAAGAATATGATTTGATTAATTAGATTTTTGCAATTGATTTTGATAATACATCTGCTAATACTACATCTATCCCTGAATTAAAAAAGTTTGTAAACCAGCATTTGGGGTAAAATTTTCATCAAAATATGATTGTCATGTTTTAAATTTATATATGCAAGATGATTTAAATAACTAGAGAATTATATTAAACCTATTGACATGCACTTCACAATTTATGAACACATCCACGAATAATGAAAGATTAGGCAAAATATTGTAAATCAAAAGGTATGAGGCCCAAATGATTTCCAGGGAATGTTCCAACCTGTTGAAATATAACTTATGAATTACTTAATGATAATAATGTGATGTGAAACGTGTATGGGATGGAAGCAATAGATAAATAAACTCAAAGATACGTTTCACCAACAAGAAAGATCGTTGGTAGGAATTGAATTAAAACAGATAATATTAGATTATGCTATGTTGATCATGCAAGTGCTTATCAATTTCAATGTTTAAAGAACTAATTAGAAACTTTGTTTATACAGGAAATCAAGTTATATACACAATAAAGAAGTCAAGTCATCACAAGGGAGAAACAGAATCACTCGCTCACTTTTAATATGGACAGAAGATAAGAATAGATAACAGACTAGATGATGTATATCTAAACTTGTAATTAAACAATTGATGTAATAAGAAAAATACCTGAGATGATTGTAAATTTGATCTTAACTTGCTTGTTGATTGTTGGTTAATCTCTGAACTCACGCCGATGAAAAAAAGTACAGTCGACAAAAATAGTGTCGTCGAGGAGACGAGGCGGCGAGGCGCTTATGCAAACAAAATCGAAGTTGTCGAGTGTGTGACGAAGGGGAGAGGTATTTGGCGACGGGTATTCGATGGAGATTTATTTGAGAGGATGAAATTTAAAAAGGAGATAGAGAGAAGGAATAGAGATAGATAAATCAATTACGACTTTCTACCAATAATTGAGTCTAATAGGGCATCCCACCACTAATAGAGAAGAGAATTGAGAAATCCGTATTAAACTCAATTAAGAGAAAACTTTTATTGATTGTTTATTGCAAAAGTGAATACATGGGGCTTTATATAGGGTACAAAATTGTATCTCCTACTTCTATTTGGATTACATAATTCTAACCCTAAAAGAAACCAAAAGTCTAAAAGAAAGAAAATACATAAAAAGAAAAGTAGTATCCTACTACAAATTGTACTACTAAAAACAAAATTACAAGAAATAAAAACTAGAACTCCTAATACTACTCGGATTTTACAATTCCTTCTAGAACCAAATTGTCATAAAATTCTTGGGCCTCTTTTGATACACTTTTCATGCTTTTGAATTGGGCTTCGGCTTCACAATGTCCGCATCATTCTCCCCGGGTTGGAAAGAACTCGTCTCTGTTGAGTTTGAGGAAGAACTCTCATATTGCTCCAATATGTCAGGATCAATCTTTTGCAACTCACTTCGATCTATCCACGATCTGTTTTCTAAAATTGTCGGGTCAGTCAAACCCCAATTTTACCAGTCCAATTGGTCAGGTCGACGCAACTCAGGTGGGAGATTTTCCGCACTGGCGTTCCTTAATTATAGAACCACATTGAGTACCATTCCTTAGTTAACACCAATCGTACGAAATTTCAGGGAAAGACTTACCTTTCAACGTTTCCTAATTTACAAAATTTTTTTGGGTTTTAAAATTAACTAGATGCAAGAAAGTACGTTTAAATGCTTTCTAAATGTAAATTCTACCTAATTGTGCTCTGATATCAAGATGATGTGAAACGTGTATGGGGCGGAAGCAATGGATAAATTAACTCAAAGATACGCTTCACCAACAAGAAAGATTTTTGGTAGGAATTGAATTAAAACAGATAATATTAGATTATATTATGTTGATCATGCAAGTGCTTATCAATTTTAATGTTTAAAGAACTAATTAGAAACTTTGTTTATGCAGGGAATCAAATTCTATACGCAATAAAGAAGTCAAGTCATCACAAGGGAAAAACAGAATCACTCGCTCACTTTTAATGTGAACAGAAGATCAGAATAGATAACAAACTGGATGATGTATATCTAGATTTGTAATTAAAGAGTTGATGTAATAAAAAAATACCTGAGATGATTGTAAATTTGATCTTAGCTTGCTTGTTGATTGTTGGTTGATCTCTGAACTCACGCCGATGAGAAAAAGTACAGTCGACAAAAACAGTATCGTCGAGGAGATGAGGCGCTTGTGCAAACAAGGCCAAAGTTGATGGATGCGTGACGAAGGAGAGAGATTTGGCGACGGAGTATTCGACGGAGATTTATTTGAGAGGAAGAAATTTAAAGGAAGATAAAGAGAGGAAATAGAGATAGATAAATCAATTACGACTTTTCACCAATAATTGACTCTAATAGGGCATCCCACCACTAACAAAGAAGAGAAATGAGAAATCCGTATTAAACTCAATTGCGAGTAAAAACTTTTATTGATTGTTCATTGAAAAAAGTAAATACATGGAGCCTTTATATAAGCTACAAAATTGTATCTCTTACTTCTATTTGAATTACTTAATTCTAATTCTAAAACAAATCAAAAGTCTAAAGAAAGAGAAAATACATAAAAAAGAAAGTAGTATCCTATTACAAATCGTACTACAAAAAACAAAAATACAAGAAATAGACACTAGAACTCCTAATGCTAATCGGATTTTATAATTCTTTTTAGAACCAAATTGCCATAGAATTCTTGGGCCTCTTTCGGTACACTTTTCATGCTTTTGAATTGGGCTTCAGCTTCACGATGTCCGCATCATAATGCTTATAAAGAATTATTATGTGATTTTATTGCTAACAATATTAGCGAAATTAAATTATATCCTCATTAATGGGATGCATGCACAGGCATTTTGGATATCTTAAAAAACTTAATGATTCTACTTACACTTTATCTGGTATTTATTATCCTACAACACATTCATTTTTAATTGAGTGTATTAATATTTGTGGTGTGATGGAAGAAAATGAAAATGATATGTATTTATTTGCATGTATTCAAGCAATGAAAAATAAATGGTTAGAATATTTTAAAATAATTTCACTTATTTACTTCGTTGCATGTGTTTTTGATTCACGTTGTAAACCATATGGGTTGCATGAATATTTGACTACTATTATGAAATTTTAAAATTAGATATAGATGTTTATGCTATATTTAATAAATTTAAAAAATTATGCCTTATATGATGGATATAGTAGAATTTATACTTCAAATATTAATATCCCCTGTCATGACCAAACTAGTAATCAAGTTGAGAATACCTCTAAAATTAATAGAGGGCAACAATTATTATTACAAAGAGCCAAAAAATCACAGGGATCTTCATCAAGTTCGAACTCCAAACTTGATAGTTATCTAACCACATCATTTGAGTTTGATGAAGATTTTCAAGATATGAAACTTTCAATCCGGCAATGGTGGAGGAGCATTCAACACAATTTTCAATCATGTCAATTATTGCTAAACAAATCTTAGCAACGACGGTGTCAACAGTAGCTGTGGAGCAAGCATTCAGTGCGAAGGAAAATATTCTGGATCAAACCCGTTCAAGTATGTTTTCGGAATCAGTGGAACCCAAGCATGTTGTAGTGGTCAAGATGTGGTTAACCGCAGGGATCGTGACACGTGTCCCGCCACACCAGAAATACCTCAAGCGGAAACACGCCCAACCTGCCAAGTGGCTGACATTCAACCCCGAGGAGAGAGTCTCGGGCCCAACCCCAAGACACATCCCAACTCCAAGGAGAGGACCCTGAGTCCCTTCTCACCCCCCAACATCCATGACTACTAGACTTCATCCCGTCTCCTACTGAACACAGCTCAACAGCAAAATTTCCGGATCGCAAGAACGGTTACGCCTGCCACGAAGTCTCCACATTCCAAATACTCTCATATTTCAGTGGGGACAGTATCGATAGTGACGGATATCTCGACATGTCAATCCAAACAATAAAGCACAACAATCTAAATGGATATGGAAGGATCTTAACCACGGATCTCATGAAAAAAAATCTGCACAATCACTTACATCACAAACAACTTACTTATAAATCAACACTCCTCCACAAGAGAAGAGGACGAATAAGAAGAGGACGAACACTTTTAATGAGAAACCCCTCTTATAACCACAGAAAAAGATAGTGAATGCATTCTCTCTCTCTCCTCCCCATGATTTTTCTCATTCTTAAAAATTCATGTCTACGTCTGTTTGTTGATTAGATCTTTACATTTCGAAACATTCTAGGCATACCCCCTTTTACTTGTGGTATGAGATCGACCGTTCGATCAATCGCATAGGAAAATCTCCACCACACATGCCTTGATGATTTGACAAAAGCAGCTTAAGACAACAAGAAATTATGCGTGAAGAAAATGAAGACTTTATGGAAATGACGACCACCGAAACGGAAGGACGCGATTGAGGTAAGGTACGAGAATTGAGGTAGAGAATTACGTGGGATTTGATTCCTCTAAACCCCAAAACGATACGTAGTCAACTTAATTATAATAAAGATTAAGTTCAAGCCCTTTTTTAATTATTTTGGTAAATTTTATTATACATAAAAATTAGTATTCAACGTCAAGAATCGGAAAAAAAAACGGGACCCAACCCAGTTTCGGACTGGGTCCGGTTCGGCAGGTGCCAAGCCGGTTCATCCTACGGAGGAATCGGAACCGCCGATTCCGGAACAGGGGTTGGGTCTCACGGCATTCATTGAATGAAAACAAAATTTTAATATATGAAGTAGAACTGGAGAATCAACAACACGAAATTGTATATGAAATCAAAAATTGTGTTCAAATGTTAAAAACGCTTGTGACAGAATTTTCAATCGATTTAGTAAAGCTCTTTCTTGCAAATAAATGTCCATTTGCAAACAAACAATTCTCAGCAGAATCAGATAACAATATCCCCAAACCCAAAGCAACGCATTTAACCTTAATTTTAATGAAACCAATCACAAGAGGGCCATTGATTCAAAAATAATCAAACAATCAATCAATCCACATTAAAACCAGTTCAAAATCAGCAAAACTCATCTCGTAAGAAGCGAGAAAGCAATCAACATTGAGGGGTCAAGAGAGCGCAATTACTGGGCAATTTGATGTCGATATGGAAGATCCCGCCCTCGTACGGGGTGCCAACGGGGCCGGTGATGGTTCCGGCGAGTTGGGTCAGATCGCTGCCGCCGCCCTTGAGCGCGAGGGTGACGCCGGAGATGGCCGTGTCCTTGTTGCACTCCGTCAGCTCTTTCTGCACCCTCGACAAATCCAACATCTTTCCAATTGGTGATTCGAAAATCCTAGAGAGAAGAGAGAGAGAGCAGAAAGAGAATGGGTTGTTGGGTTCTTTTCTGCTTCTGCTTCTGCTTTCTCTCTCTCTAGAATTGATTGCGGGAACAGAAATGAGAGAGAGAAGAGAGAGCCGTCTTGGTTTGCGATTGCTTTTTGTTACATACAGTGTACCTTCGGAACTGGTTTAGTTCTCTAGTATAGACTAGAGACAAAATTTTAGTTGATGGGTTATTGGATTCAGATATGAATCTGACCCAATAAGTGAAAATGTATTATTTCAAAATTTCAATTTTTCAACAAACTTGTAACAATAGTTGAGTTACCATTAATTTCAACTATATGTGTATAACAGGAATAATTGAGCCAAGATTTGGCTCAGTGGTAAGAGGGTTGGGTTAGAAAACGAGAAGCGGCACATTCAAGACCAGACTACGGCCTTTGTTCAAAAAAGAAAAAGAAGAAAAAAGAATAATTGTCACTCCCTATCTTACTATAATAATAATTATTATCTTTCTAGGCTATAATATTATTTGAGATTTTCTTGAAAATTATCATTACCATTTTGACTACTAAATATAAGTTAACAAAGAAACACATATTATATAAAAACTTTTAGAAAAAAATTGTCCCTTTGCAAGTTAAAATTTTGAGAAACTAACTATTGATATGTCATTTACCTTAAAATTAGTTAAGGTTTTCAAAAGACAGATAATAGCTAAAATAATAACTAATTATCTGCCTTTTAAAATGTAACACCTGATCCCCGGTGTACGTATCACCGTATCTGTACGCGATACGGCGTACAAATTTGATTTGACCTCTGTAGTATTCTGATTGACCTGATTTTAGTTTCAAAAATCATTTCCTAATATTGTAGATTTTTCAGGATTTTCTAGAATTTTTCTGGATTATTTTGGAAAATCTCCGTTGTCGGTGTCGACCGATACCGATAAACGGCCTTACGATTTTTTCTTCACAAACGGAGTCATATTTGAGAATCCGCTTTCTCCATGTGTCTTAGAATCGTATTATCTACGTTAGGGTATTTTTGAGAATTTTTCTGAATTTATCGAAATCCGGGCAAAATCGGTGTCGCCCGTATCGGCGACAACTTCCGGGATTTTTAATTTGCAAACCGGATCGAGTTTCTGCAAACCGTCTTCATATTACGTCTCAAGATATTATTCTCTATTTTCTGTAATTTTTGGGCACCATTCGGAGCTGGTCGAATATCGGGCCAATTAAATAATAATAAAATATTATTTTTTTTAATCTTCTTTTCTTTTCTTTTCTTTTCTCTCCTTCTTCCCTCTTCCAGAGAATTCCATCACCGCCTCTCTCCACCGACTCTCCCTCTCCTCTATAAATCTCCTCTCTCTCTCTCTCCCCCCTATTCTCTCTCTCTCCAAATTCTCTCTTTCTCTACTCTCTCTCTCTACCCTCTCTCCATCTCTCTCACGCCCTCTCTCAGCTGCAGACAGCCGTTCAGGCCGGGCGTCGCCAGAGACCGGCCAGGTCAGGCTCGGCGGCGCAGGAGGCCGGCCAGGCCGGCGGCGCGAGGGGCCGGCCAGGCCGGCGATGTTGGTGGTGGGGGGCGTCAGCCCCCACCTCTCTTTCTCTCCCTCTCTCTCTGGTGGGTGGACCTCGGCTGCTCCGGCGACCTTGGGCGTCGGAGCAGCGCCGGTGCCGGCGACAGGGGTGCGCCGCCGGCGGGCGCAGGCCGGCGGCAGGCCGAGTGCGGGCGGCAGCCGCAGCCGCAGCCGCAGCCAGCAGCAGCAACTCTGTTGCTGCTGCTGCTGTTGTCTTTGTTCTTATTGGGTTTGGGCTACCCAAACCCAATAAGCCAAATTGGGTCCAAGTGAAAACCCAATAACCCCCTTTCAACCCGTTAACCCAATTACCCAATAACTTAAGTTATGGGTTTGGGTTGTGGATCTGGACCCGACCCGTTAAGAGCCAAACCCGCATCCGAAACCCAATAAAGGTAAATTTACATAAAACCCCCTGTGATATTTTATTAATTGCATTTAAATTATTTATTTACATTTGTAACCCCATTTTATTCCTTTTCATATTCGGGCGATATCGGGAGCATCCGGACTCCGATTCGGGCGATTCTGGATCCGTTGCGATCGTGGGAACGAGAGCTACAGTCCTTTAGCCAGTTTGTGAGTGTTTTCTTTTATAAATTCTATTTTATCATGTTTAGTGATATTGATTGATATATTTGAATTCTGGATAAAAGACGGTAATAATTACTTATTAACTGGTACTTGTTGGACACCCATTGTAATAGATGATTCCTATAAGATTGCTAGGTAATATAATATAGCGAAATAATTGTAGTAATAAGAAACACTGACATGCACATGCACTGACACTCGGTCACTATGTCACCGTATGCTTGGATACTATTGTGTCCTGTATTGGATCACAGTTAGATAACTATCGCCACACGTATGCTGGTCCCCGATACTCAGTGACACAATACTGTTACTAGACATGCATGCTAGACGCTGTTACTGTAAGTCACAGGACATGGTATTACATGATACACGGACCACAGTTAGTACATGGATAAGTACCGCATGTCATCTTGTCGTTATCCTCATTACACGTACATATACATGTTGCACCGATATTATGACACGTCACATCAGTCACTCACGTGCACCACTTCACAGACTACCGCCATATCGTATATTGTAATCATTGTTACATAGCTTCTCTCGGCATATCACTGTTACACATGCATGTCTGCTTTCTCTATTCTTGTCATATGGATCACCATGCTTATTACATGTATTATTTCATGTTCCCGTATTCCTGATATATGATTGTTAACCGTTACTGATATGGATATTCCCGATACTGGACATGATATGGATATTCCCGTTACTGGACATGACTGCTGTTGATATGCGATGTGTGGAACTAAGTGCCACGTGGATCCAAGCCACGGGGGCCACCTCTAGAATCCCACATCTATTGTTCCCGTTTCTCGGTATATTGTTCATGATATCTTGTTCATGTTATATTGTTCCTGATTCTCGTGATATTGTTCTATGCTATCAACAGAGCTCAGGTCCAGTAATCATGTTACCCGTACCATGTATTGTAATTGTTCTTGTTACATTGTATACTTGACATATCACATATCAGATCATAAAGATAACTTGGGTATGGGGGAGACTTGACGGTTGACTAGATCTTATCGGGTGATGTACTGGATCCATATTGAGGTCCCACTGCAGGGGACCGGGTAGTGCTGGCTACCATCTGTTACTCATGTTACATGTTACAGCTCTAGCGGGCTGGCCCTGGTCTCAGCAGCCAGGGATCTGTTTAAGGCCGTGATCCCGGGTATGCACGGGATACATCCACCCGATAAGAACTCTTCGACCATGAGTTTCCAATTAACATAATAAAATCAGTATACACAATAGTGACGTCGGGAACACTTGTTATTTGGTTACTCTCTCGTTTGGATAATGGTACCCGTAGGCCATGTCCGGATGGGTTTGACTGGAGTGCGGGCTCCAGTATGAACCGCCAGTGGTATGGGACACTGGAAGAGAGTAATTAAAATACCAGGTGATACTGATCGCTACTATTGTATAAATGACATGACAAGACATGACCTGCCTGCTACATGTTTAGTTGTACTTGTTACTGTTCCTGATCATTTATCTGCTATCATGTGACATGTATACATTGCTATTGTTCCTGTTTCCTGTTACACTTTCTTTAGTGATCTGCTACTCCTTGCACATGTATACTTTGTTACATTTCCTGATACTTGTTACCCTATTTGTAGTGGCATACTATGCATGTTCTGCATTGCATATATATATTTTATTGTTGCAGACATATGCCCATCCGCATGGTCACCTCTATCACGTCACCACTAGCAAATTCATATCTATTACGTCACCATTAGCCAATATTATTTATGATATAACCTGGACACGATTAAAGACATGACCCGATGATTACATATTTATATTTGTCTACTGCTTATTACTGTTACCACGTCATATCTTATATCTTATTATCGTGCTTGTATTATTATAGTATATTCCTGCCCTCTTTATTTTACCACTCACTAGGTCGCTTTCTGACGACCCTGGGTTTGCATGCCCAGATTGGAGATCCGCGTACCGTAGTATCCGAGAGTACCTTGGAGTCACATCGGAGCTTCCGCATCGGGACTATTCCTAGGTATCTTGGTATTTTATTTTCGTTATTTTATTTGTCTCCATTTTTCATATCTGTTATGATCACTGACCTCTTTCTGCAGGTATTCTTGTACTGCTTTTATGCTGGACCCCAGGTATTTATGGAGGTTATGTACTGTATTGAGGCTTAACGTACGCGTGAGCGTGTTTACACCTCGCGTATGTACGTCGCCATAACGTCCCCGTACCTGCGGGATTGGGGCGTTACATAAAATGTTTTAGATACTCCATTAACTAATAATAATAGTATATATTTTTAATCAAAGATTGAGATTCACCTGCAGACAATTTTTCATACATTTAAGCTTAGATTGATCCCAGTCAAATCCAAGCCCCTCCCAGTTAATTGTTTATATTAATTATTAATTCCTCTGCTCTTAGTTCTAAATGTGTAAAAGGGAAAGAAACAAGAAAAGAAAAGAAAGAAAAGAATGTGGCTAATGAGATCCTTTTTGGATATTTTTCATGGATGAAATTGGAATATTGATAGATTGTGAGGGAGGGGAGAATATTGAAAAATTCTTTGAGTAGATTATAGGCAAAGTTTGTGGATAGCCTCTTTGATTTGTAGACATAAGATAATAGAAAGTTTGGAGCACATGGGCAATCTTTTGGAAATATATAATAATTATTATTTCTTTTCTTTTCTCCAATTTTGCACATTGACTGTTATAAAAGGAAAATTAGACACTGAAAGGATATCAAACACTCCAAGTTGGAAACTTATTGTATGAAAATAAATTAAAGTAAAAATTTCATTGACAGAAAATCATGGAAATATTGGTGTAGAATTTTCACCCTAAAGGCAGAGACAATTTTATAGAATGAGGGTTTTTTTTTTTTTTTTTTGCGCTTAGAATATATTTATCTCTAGTCTAATTCATGAATACTGAAAATTTGGGAAATAGCTTAACACATTGAAAAGGCCATGAAAGTCCGTCGGTGTATCAGGGATGAAGAGTGGAACAATGCTTACCTTAAGCCCAGCCCCAGTCCTTAAGGAGGCCTTTTATATATATATAAGCTTCGTGAGAAAATTATATAAGAGAGATTTTATGGATGATCTGAACCGTTCATCATGATCTACATATTCTAATTAGACTACCAATAAAAAATCACGCGATTCCAACTTTTTTTACCGATGCATCAAGTGACATCTTTATTCTACGGTGAATATAACATATGTTTTGTAACCACTTGTTGTATGGGTAAAAAAGTTCGGACTCGCGTGATTTTTAATTGATTGTCTAAATAAAGTATATAGATCAAGATGAACGGTTCGGATCATCCACATAAAAAGCTCCTATATAGTTTTCTCACGGTCTTCGTGTGAGAAAGTTTCTCACACGAAGACTCCTATATATATATATATATATATATATATATATATATATATATATATATATATATATATATATATATATATATATATATATATGAGAAAAATGTCCCTCAGCCGCGAGCTGAGAGAGACTCTCTTAGCTATCACTTCAAAATGGTCGCAAACTTATTGCAACATGATCTCAGTCCACTGTAACATGGTTGCAGTCCTAAAAAATCAGATATTTTCAGTGTAATTAGGATTGCGCCCATGGTAGCAGTCTTCAGGAAAAGACTACGACCATGGCAGCAGTCCTCATAAAAACTTTGCAACTTAATCACAATCCTCATATAACACTGCAACCATGGTACCAGCATTCAAAATTGTGGTTAAAATTCAGCCACATTGCGCGGCTGAGGTGCAGATCCCTCTCTCTCTCTCTCTCTCTCTATATATATATATATATATATATATATATATATATATATATATATATATATATATATATATATATGGGATTTCTGTATCTCAGCCGCCAGCTAAGAAACTTTCTCAGTCGGCGTGATGTGACTGGTTAATAGCCACGCAAATTTCAATTCTTTGACGGATAAAAGACAAAATATCCCGCGCATTTAATGCCCTCAATACTTCGAAACTGTGTTTGACTAAAATACTCTCCCTTACGAAGTTTTATTGTCTGCAAAACTGTTACTCCCCAAAAAATTTACAGTTCTGAAATTTTAAGTTCTACACTCCGAAAAAACTTAGTGGTTTTGGTTACTAAAATTTTGAAAATTTTCGTACAAAAATTTGTTTTTTTTTAAACAAAAGATCTAATCTACATGGTGCCCCAAGAAATCAACCGCGGTAAAAGGTAAACAGGAAATTTTAAAAAACCCTAATTTTTAGGGTTCTGAAGCCCTTTTTTTAATCGGATTTGATTTCCAGTTTTTTTTTAACACAAAATTCTTTCTTTTTATGTAAGTTCGATTAAAAAATGATTCTTGTCCTTAAATTTTTTTTAATCAGTTTGGAATTTTAATTTCAAAGAAGAAAATTATAACTGAATTTTTCTCATAATAATATGTTTTTCCTAAAATTTTCATGAATATTTGTGTTTAAAAAATAATTAATTTATTTTAATTTAAAAGCTTGCGACCATGGTCACAATACAGGGTAAAACTTGAAACTAAAATTTTTTTTCCTGAAATTTTATTTTAAGTCGCAGTTTTAGATGGAAGAAAACAGGAATGAACGATCTAATTAGATAATTAGATTTTAAAATTTTATTTTTTTTATAACATTGCGACCCAAGGTCGAAGTTTACTTTCAATCCATTTGGACGAATTTGGTCGCAGTATTGGCTATTAGCCTAAAATTTGACTGCGATCTTTGTACGAGGTTTTGAAAAATTTTATAATTTTACTGTATTATTACTGTAAGTTTTCTTTTTTCTATTAAAATTTGTATAATCACTGCGACTGAGATCGCAGTCTTCCCATCCCGTTTCTTGATATTTAAGGCCATGAGTTGTAGGTTGTTAAATTAAGTTAGCTTAATATGATACTCCGACCCTTATCGCAGTATGATGAGTCACGAGTCGCATTGCGCTGAACGATTGACTAAAGTCCTTATTAGATAATTAATTGGGTTAATTAGATAAATACGACATGTGTCGCATAGTTAATTAACACTGCGACAAAGGTCGCAATGTGTTATAGTTGATTAAGTAATGTTGCAACCTAAGTCACATGCAATTATTTTCCTTCCAAAATTATTTTAAAGTGTTGCGACCTTGTTTATTTTTAATAATTTATTCGCTACTTATGAGGTTAATATTTCTTCAACATTAGGTCAGCAAGAACTGAAGGTTCGTCCTATGCGATCGAGCCTAAAACCTATGTGCGAAATCATGAGGGTATTCAAAAAACATATTTAGGTCAATTTTGTCAATACAATGAGGGAGACCCCCTTCGGTCCTATTTTTATGGCCTTATACAATGGGGAGTTTGGAGGTGACAATGACCTGAAGTCTAACATTAGTCTATTTAAAATTGTAGACCATTATGACCGGGAATCAAGGTTCTTTCTTATTTGGGGCAAACGGATTGAATTAACAGTAGAGAATGTTGCCCTGACATTTGGTCTACCTATCAATGGAACATATTTCATTATGAACAAAACCTGCGCATTGAAGGATTGGGGAGGTGATAAAACACTATTTCTCAAAAATTAAGAAGATCATGAAGATTCCATGTTTTCCATTCTATACATGTAAGAGAGTCAGCGACCTACGTTGCAGTGATTTTAAATATAATAATGAGTTGAGAATCTGTATTGTAACCAAAGTTGCATTCATAACCAGGGCGGCTGTATCGACTTCTTATAATGCGACAATGGTCGCAGTACGAATAAATTATAAAAAATAAATTTATTTATTAGCATTGCGATCACGATCGCAGTAAATGAATCCGATTCCAGGACGCACTACGAGCACGGTCAAGATTTCTGAACCGTCATACCGATAAGGAAGTACTGTGCGGTTATACTGCGATCATGATCGTAGTGCCAAATTAGGAAATGTAATGTTTTTATATACATAACGATATGTGTTTTAAAATTTTGTTAAAATAATTAATTTAACGGAAAGTAAACATGCTCGTCACGGCCTTTTATACCGTAAAAAAAATAAAAGAATAATAGTCTTTCCGTCTTCAAGGTAAAAATAATAAAAATTGCATTTTAAAATTTATTATTTTTTAACCGGTTTTCTAAAACTAAACAGTCACCTAAAAATATACACTTTTTGAATAAAACAAATAATAAAATTACGCGATGTTCACGTCGTTTGAGAGCATAAGCCATTTGAAATTTCTAGATGTATTATATATTAAGGGTGTTCTTTAAAGGAAAATAACAGTCTAAATTACATTCCTGAAATTTGTTTCTGTAAAATTTTAAAAAAGTTTAAAAATGTATTCTCCACCATCTTTTCCTGCAAGAAGTAATTCCTCTAATGATGATTAGAAATATAGTTCTGATACATTTTCTTGATACGGTCAAAAGATGAGCTTGATACGACGCCCGTTCTGAGAGTTATGGATCATACGAAATACCACTGTGAAAATAAAAAAGCGAAGACAAGAGTCGTGGTAATGAGGAGAAAGAGGAGGAGGAAAACGATACGAAAGACGAAGACCGTCATAATATGGAAGATGAAGATGATTTTGATGGTGATGACAAGGACGAATAGAATAGTCCTTTGTATTCATCATCAGAATTTAAATATGTAGTTTTTTTATACATTTTATGCCTTTATTTTGGAATATTAATTATGTAAATAAATATTTTTTAATTTTAATGATCAATCTTCTTATATTTGTGGGAACAGTGAACTACGGTGGCAATTTTTTATGGCATATATCGAACTTTTTCACTATTTTTAAGGCTAACTGTAATCAAGATAGCATGTATCGGCCTAACAACATGCCAATGTGATCCAATCACAAAAATGTGTAATTTACATCAAAATTAGATACACTGCGACTAATGTCGTAGTCACTAAATAGCAATATCAGCGACTAGAGTTGCTGATGTAAAAGGATAATTTAAGAGTATAATCGAAATTGCGATCAAGGTCGCAATGATCGTTATAAAGGTCTAAATTTCACAATTTATAATTTAATTGTTAACATATTTTAACATATTAAACTGGTAACATAATTATTTACCTTAATGTAATAATTCATACAGAGTAAGAGAAGCAAACAACTAAAAAATATAGTGAAATATGAACTGCGATACTGATTGCAGTTCTGAAACTACTGTTTTTGATAAAACTGATGATTGCGACCGAAGTCGTAGTCCAAAGGAATAATCAAGGTTCCATTAACTCAAGAAATATGCATACAGCGACCACAGTCTATGTTCAATTAACTATAACATTCTGTTCAAATACGCCATCATTGTCGCAGTGGATTTTAATAAAATATTTTCACTTTATTCAAATATTATTATAAAGTACAACATATTACATTGGAACAAAAGATGAAAATACTTGAAAGTACAATAGTATCTATACTGCGACCCAAGTCGCAGTACAATGATATGTCGTTTCCATTAACACTGCGACCTTGGTCGCAGATGATGCCTAAGGATGTATAAATAAAAACTTTATTCGTTCGAGGTAGCCACAACCTGAAACTACCTCCATGTAAATTCAGATCCTACCAAAATAATTGTTGAACTAAAAAAAAAAAATAATTGAAAATCATACGTCTGAACTACAATAAATAAAACTGCGACTAAGGTCGCAGTTGTAAAGATAGCTGTGACTATTGAATAAAAGACTGTGACCGTGTCGCAGCTTTTAGGATGTCCATATTTTTTTTGCAAAAAAGTGATATTTTGTAATACTGCGACCTCTTTTGAAGTCCTTAATATATTAAAGGACTACACAAAAAGTCGCACATGTAAAATAATTACGAACTGCAGGTAAGGTCGCGGTAATATAGATACTGAGATCTAGTTTATTAAAAACAGCGACCATAATCGCATACTTTAGGATGTTTGTAATAACTGAAAAAATTATTTTAATAAATATTTTGACCTTAGTCGCAGTACTTACAAATTAGTGACCATGAGAAAAAATAAGTAATTTTAAAATTAAATAACTACGACTGAGGTCGCAGTTAACAAAACTGTGAAATTATTAACTGAAAAAATGACGATTTTGATAAAAGTGATTCTTATTCTGTAAAATGTAAACTAGGTCGCAGATCCATCTAGGTTACCCAAGATTTTTTTACATATAAGAAATTGCGGGAAAAAAATAAAAAAAAGATAAAATGAAAACCTCTTGATCAGCATCCAAATATCTCAAACCATCAAGATTTTTAATATTCTGTGAGAAAGTTGAACATGGTGATATATGATTCACATTTAGATTGGGAGAAAGAGATCAAGAACGATGGCGACCTGAATTGGCAGGAGATATGTTCTGATCAGCGGTCAACATTAAAATAGAAAAGGATATCTCGATGAAGAGCTTGAAGATCTAAGTCTGCAAAGTAAAATAAAATGTATCTAATCTGGATCCCTCTTTTTTTAGAAAAACTTTATGAACGAAAACTCAAATCTAGATCTGACAGCGCGCGGAACAAGAAAAAAGGGAAAATAATAATAAACAATAGCAGAACCACTACCTTTTACCGCAGGGGGATTAAATAATTTCACTTTTTCTAATAGGCAGATCACAACTTATTGGGTGGCTAATATTGTGCCATGTCACCGCAGGTTGAGAGGGACTCTCAACTGTCAGCTGAGGTACATATTTCTGTACACAGAGAGAGAGAGAGAGAAAGAGAAGAGATAGACTTGTGTCCTTCCAAAAGGATTTGAACCCGAATCCTTCCCACTCAAATTCAACCCTACGATATTCGAATACAAGATCTACTCCATTGAAGTTGAACTATATTATTTCAAGTATCTATAAAACAAAAATCAAGTATTTTTAATACTTTTGCCCATCCATCAATCGACGCAAAATGGACGGCCGAAAGTAGTGAGTTGGTTAGATCTATGTCTTTAGACATACAAATTCTCGATCCGGTCATTTGATTATGATATAAATATTTAAAAACCTTACAAACCAATTTTTGTCAGGTTTCAAATATTCTACGCCGTTAAACTAACAAACTCACTATTTAGGCTGTCTGTTTCCTCCTACTTGATGCATGAGCAAAAAGTATTCAAAATATTTTATTTTTGGTTTATAGATACTTGAAATAATATAAATTGACTTCAACAGAGTGGATCTTGTATTCGAATATCGGAGGGTTGAATTTGAGTGGGAAGGATCCGGGCTCAAATCATTTTGGAAGGACACAAGTCTATTTAGAGAGAGAGAGAATTGTGTCCTTCTAAAAGGGGGGAGAGAGAGACTAGTGTCCTTCCAAAAGGATTTGAGCCCGAATTCTTCCCACTCAAATACCAACATCCGACATGGAATACAAGATTCACTCCGTTGAAGTTGATCTATATTATTTCAAGTATCCATAAATCAAAAAATGAAGTGTTTTGAATACTTTTTGCCCATGCATCAAGAGGCGCAAAATGGATGGTTGAAAGTAGTGAGTTGGTTAGATCTATGTCTTTAGACATACAAATTCTCGATCCGGCCATTTAATTATGATCTAAACAATTAAAAACTCCTACAAACCAATTTTTGTTAGGTTTCAAATATTCTACATTGTTAATCTAACCAACTCACTATTTAGGCCGTTCATTTCCCCTACTTGATGCATAGGCAAAAAGTAATCAAAACACTTGATTTTTTGTCTATACATACTTGAAATAATATAGAGCAACTTCAACAGAGTAGATCATATATTCGAATGTCAGATGTTAGTATTTGAGTGGGAAAGATTCGGCTCAAATCTTTTTGGAAAGATATAAGTCTCTCTCTCTTGTTGGTCCCGAGATGATGCCAATTGTAGGATCTAAAATATACGTCAACACTCAAACAAAGATATTAGCATTAAATATAAAGAACTTGCAAGTAATGAAATTAAATCACAGAAAAGATAATAAATGCAAACACAAAATGATTTATCCTGGTTCGGTCCTTGTGATCTACATCCAGTCCCCAAACCACCCGCTTGAGATTTTCCTTTATTCTTTGACTTTGTACACCCAAAATCAACACCTTGTATACCACTTGACAAATCCCCTTTGCCAAATATATACAACTCTTCTTACAAACCAAGAAGACGACAACACCTTGTACAACCTCTCTTCAACCCGAAGACGCTCTTATACAATTCTCCTCTTTGAGTGATTACAAATAATCTTATAAGCCTTGAATCTGTATGTGATCGTGAATAAGGGCTCTTATAGGTGGACTCTCAGAAATCTTCACTATAGAGTAGGAATTTGAATAAAGAACTGAATGTGAAAACAGTTTTCTGAAAAACAGATTTTTCAACAGAGCTTTTGGGTAGAAAACTATTGATTTTAAATTGATATTTTTAGCCTAGGACAACATACCTATTTATAGCTGAAATTTATAGTCAGTTAGAGTAGTTATCAGGACAAATTTGAATATAGAAACGTTAGATAAAATACCAAAAAATAGAAACTGTCCAACAATCAGAAACTGCCATTAGTCGACTAGTGATTGGGGGTTAGTCGACTAGGTAGGCAATTTAGACTGGGTTAATCGACTAATAAATGGGTCAAATCGACTAGGACATGATTGAAACAAAAGACAAGTTTCTGAAAACTGAAACTAGTCGACCAGAACAATATGATTAGTTGACTAGGTCATGTATTAGTTGACTATAAGGACTGTCAAGTCGACTAATAGTGCATGCAGGTTAGAAACAGAAAGTTGGTATACATCTGGAGGCAAACTGAGTCGATTATGGTTAAAGGTTAGTCGACTATAGTTGTTATTAGTCGAGTCTATAAGTCGACTAATATGACTAAGATGTGTATGTGTATTCTAAGGGTTTTAACATACTAATAATCAATACAATACACATTCATAACCACTCTCTTTGGGAAGTCTTGATCATGTAGAACTCTTGAATATGCTTGTAAGATAGAGCTCCAGTGATATGTCTTCACAAATGTATCATCAAAAGCAAGTTTCAACATTCTCCCCCTTTTTGATGATAACACTTTGCGTGCACAAAATACTCCCCCTTCAGAGAATATGTTATATGTTCTCCCCTTGCAGAAAAAAGGTTATAACAGATATAGAAAAACATGTGTTCTCTCCCTGCAACAAATATATCATAACAAATATATATATGATAAATATTTGAAATATTTTTCTTTATCAAACTTTTATATGGTACCTGAAAGATAAACATTAGAATGGTACAGAATGGTACCAATCATTATAAGATCAAAGCATTAACCTTTAGGAATCCAAACCCAATATGAATTTGGTTTCCATCGTTAGTATACACATAATTGCATGAATTACATATATCATGTATTTATGATGCAATATAAGTATTTTTATTAACATTGCTTAAGTTTTTAGGAATCCATATGAATTTGTTCTTAATTCTTTTTGAAATAATATCCGTAGTTCTTTTCACAAAAGAATTATATGGATTACTAACATATGTAGATTTTTCAAAAAAATCTAATACCATAATGATTATGTGACATCTTTTGATATGATAACAAATCATTTAACTTTTCTTTTCCTTAATTAAATTTAGTCACATTTTTCAAAATCTCTTCATACTTCATTTTGAAAATTGACATGTCTTTATCTAAAACAGAAATTCTTTTATTTAAAGACAAAGTTTCTCTTTTCAATAAAATATTATTTTGTAATAAATTCTCATTATCTTTTTTTAATGATGATATCACTTTTTCAAAATCATCTTTTGAGAATTTATAGAAGAAATTTGAGAAGCATAATAAGAATTTTCTTTGATAAGTTTTTCATTTTCTTTTGACAAAACTTTATTCTTTATCTTTTCATTCTTAAGATCATTGTATAATTCATGAAATACATCTAAAAGTTTAGTATATTGTACCTCATCTTCTTCTAGCGCCATGTAACAGATGTTGGCATGTCAGTGGCTTCTTCTTCGTCAGAGGAAGAGGAATCACTATTTTCCCATGAACCTTGGTAGTCTTTCTTCTTTCTGAACTTTTTGCTCTTGAATTTACCTTTGTTTTGAGCAATGGGTAATCCTTCCTCATATGACCTGTTTTATTACAATTAAAACATTTAAACTTATCTTGTTTCAAGAACTTTCAGAATTTTTTTAAAAGCATTGTCATCTCCTCTTCATCGTTATCTGAATTGTCCGTGTTGAGGATGTATGAAAGGTAAGTTCTTTCTTCTTTGAGAGAGATTGTTGTTCATCCTTCTTTTGTCTTTAAGTTGCACTTCATATGTCATTAGATTGCCAATAAGGTTTTCTAATAATATTATTGAGAGATCATTCGCTTCTTCTATTGCAGGCTTCTTCTTCTCCCAATCTGGTGTGAGTGCACGAAGGATCTTGCGAACTTTTTTGATCGGGTGTATTCCTTTCCAAGGGATGCTAAGGAATTTGTTATGTCGGTGAACCTTGTTATCATTTCTAAAATTGTTTCGTTCTCCATCATTTTGAAGAGTTCGAACCTGTGAATAAGAATAAAAATTTTAGACTCTTTAACCTTATTTGTACCTTAATGTGTTACCTGTAGTATGTGCCATATTTAATTTGCAGATGT
The DNA here is from genome assembly GCA_038442645.1 of Agave tequilana. Classification (NCBI taxonomy): domain Eukaryota; kingdom Viridiplantae; phylum Streptophyta; class Magnoliopsida; order Asparagales; family Asparagaceae; genus Agave; species Agave tequilana. The sequence goes on along the minus strand of JAVJIF010011755.1, from coordinate 7,098 downwards.
GGCTGTTGACACACGGTTGAATTCTTCTTTGGTTAAAGCACAGAATAAAGTATTTATCGCTTTGGCATCAAGGTTGGCATTCTTCTTTTGATCATCACTCCAAGCGCTATAATTGGTAGTCGGTTGGTGTATGCTGCTTTTACTATATTTCATAGTTCGTAGTTGATCGATTGCAAGTAGATCTTCATTCTATACTTCCAGTAGTTGTAGTTCAATCTATCGAATAGCGGTGGACGTTGTGTATAATGTCCTTCTTTGAATTGTGATGAAGGAAACTCCGTTGCCATCCTTGTATGTTGTTGACTGGGTATGCAAGGCTCTGATAAAGTATGCTGAGCCGGACTCTGATATCAATTGTTGGTCCTGAGATGATGCCAATTGTAGGATCTAAAATATACGTCAACACTCAAATGAAGATATTAGCGTTAAATATAAAGAACTTGCAAGTAAGGAAATTAAATCACAGAAAAGATAATAAATGCAAACACAAGTGATTTATCCTGGTTCGGTTCTTGTGATCTACATCCAGTCCCAAGCCACCCGCTTGAGATTTTCCTTTATTCTTTGACTTTGTACACCCAAAATCAACACCTTGTATACCACTTGACAAATCCCCTTTGCCAAATGTATACAACTCTTCTTACAAACTAAGCAGACGACAACACCTTGTACAACCTCTCTTCAACCCGAAGACGCTCTTGTACAATACTCCTCTTTGAGTAATTACAAACAATCTTATAAGCCTTGAATCTGTATGTGATCGTGGACAAGAACTCTTATAGGTGGACTCTCAGAAATCTTCATTATAGAGTAGGAATTTGAATGGAGAACTGAAAGTTGAAACAGTTCTCTGTAAACAGATTTTTTAACAGAGTTTTTAGGAAGAAAACTATTGATTTTAAATTGGTGTTTTTAGCCTAGGACAACATACTTATTTATAGCTAAAATCTATAGTCAGTTAGGGTTAGTTAGGGTAGTTATCAGGACAAATTTGAATATAGAAACATTGGATAAAACACCAAAAACAGAAACTGTCCAACAGTCAGAAACTGCCATTAGTCGACTAGGGTAGGCAATTTAGACTGGGTTAGTTGACTAATAAATGGGCCAAGTCGACTAGAACATGACTGAAACAAAAGACAAGTTTCTAGAAACTGAAACTAGTCGACCAGAACAATATGATTAGTCGACTAGGTCATGTATTAGTCGACTATAAGGACTGTCAAGTCGACTAATAGTGCATGCAGATTAGAAACAGAAAGTTGGTATGCATCTGGAGGCAAACTAAATCGACTATAGTTAAAGGGTTAGTCGACTATAGTTGTTATTAGTCGACTAGTCAAGTCTATAAGTCGACTAATATGATTAAGATGTGTATGTGTATTCCAAGGCTTTTAACATACTAATAATCAATACAATACACATTCATAGCCACTCTTTTTGGGAAGTCTTGATCATGTAGAACTCTTGAATAAACTTGTAAGATAGAGCTCCAATGATATGTCTTCACAAATGTATCATCAAAAGTAAGTTCCAACATCTCTCTCTCTCTCTCTCGCTCTCGCTCTCGCTTTCGAGAGAGATAGACTTGCGTCCTTCCAAAAGGATTGAGCCCGAATCCTTCCATTCAAATTTAACCCTTCGACATTCAAATACAAGATCCATTCTGTTGAAGTTGATCTATATTATTTCAAGTATCTATAAATCAAAAATCAAGTATTTTTAATACTTTTTGTCCATCCATCAAGCGACACAAAATGAACGACCGAGATTAGTGATTTGGTTAGATCAATATCTTTAGACATACAAATTCTTGATCCGGCCATTTCATTATGATCTAAACATTTAAAAACCCTTACAAATCAATTTTTGCTAGGTTTCAAATGTTCTACACCGTTAAACTAACCAACTCACTATTTAGGTTGTCCGTTTTTTCTTACTTGATGGATGGGCAAAAAGTATTCAAAATACTTGATTTTTGGTTTACAGATACTTGAAATAATATAGATCAATTTCAATGGAGGGCATCTTGTATTGGAATGTCGGAGGGTTCAATTTGAGTGGGAAGGATCCGGACTGAAATCTTATATATATAAACCACTAATATATATATATATATATATATATATATATATATATATATTATATATATATATATATAGAGAGAGAGAGAGAGAGAGAGAGAGAGAGAGAGGAGAGAGAGAGAGAGAGACTTGTGTCCTTCTAAAAGGATTTGAGGCCGAATCCTTCTAACTTAAATACCAACATTCCACATTCGAATACAAGATCCATTCCGTTAAAGTTGATCTATATTATTCCAAGTATTTATAACCAAAAATCAAGTGTTTTGAATGCTTTTTACCCACGGATCAAGTAGGGAAAAAACAGACGACCTAAATAGTGAGTTGGTTAGTTTAACGGTGTAGAACATTTGAAACCTAACAAAAATTGATTTGTAGGGGTTTTTAAATGTTTAGATCATAATCAAATGGCCGGATCGAGAGTCCGTATGTCTAAAGATATAGATCTAACCAACTCACTACTATCAGCCGTTCATTTTGCGCCGCTTGATCGATGGGTAAAAAAATATTCAAAACACTTGATTTTTGGTTATAGATATTTGAAATAATATGGATCAACTTTAAGGGAGTGGATCTTGTATTCGAATGTGAGATGGTTAAATTTGAGTGGGAAGTTTCGGGCTCAAATCTTTTTGGAAGAGTCTCTCGAGAGTGTCCAACATCATCATTCCTCAGTCAATATTATTATTATTATAATTAATAATAATAATAATAATATTACTACTATAATACCACCTTACAACTTTGTATCATTACTTTAAATTTTTTCAAAAATTGTACAAATTAAAGTAGAGGCTCTTAATTTAAAAAAGATTTGTTATTTAGTGAGACACAAAAGATTGAGAGAAACAAACAAGGGAAAAAAAAAAATACAGTTTTTCTCTTTTTATATATAATTTTTTTTGAAAATAGGCCAGACCCGTCCTAAGGTGGCGGATCTGGACTTATTGTGTTTCGGCCCAGGGCCGCATTTTGGAACTTGAATTTAGAAGCGCTTGAAAAGTTTGAACTAAAATGTAGAAAATTATCATGCACTTCTCTTTGTTGTCAAAAGAAACAATAAAAATGTCCCCCAGTTAAAATTAATTAACCTCCTTGACCTATTTTTCAAATAATATATTTTTTTATTTCAAAAATAAAGATATAATAATGGTCATAAAATGATTACGAGAGAATATGTAAGTGACCGCTAACTTAGATCCTATTGGCGGATGGTGTTTTGAAAAATCAAGAGTAAGTTTATGATAGTTTATGCATTTATAAATGTTCATGATAGTTTTTTTAAAAAAAAAAAGAAAACTCGATAGAGCACACAAAAAAGTGCATGCGTTTAGCGCTCTCCGGTTTCGGTTAGTCTTGAGTGAAAACGAGGAGAAATCTTGAGCAAGTGTGTCTCATCGTTTGCTTTTTTATGAAAAAGCTGATGGTGTGTGTCCAAACTGTGCATACACAAACACAAGGAGATAAATTTTAAAAAACAAAATGGAGATGCTTGATCAGATTCAACTCAATCATTATCATGTTATAGGGAACCAACAAATAAATAAAACAAATTTTAGTTACTATTTCTCAAGTTGTCTGGACTTTTTTTGGATAAGCAGTCCAGATCAGGTTTTTTTATATGTTAATTCCTGAAGTATTATATTAAACCCCTTTTAGGGCTATTGTGGCATATGAAATTTGGATAAGAAAATAGAAAACTTGAAAGGAAAAAATAAAATCTTTTCCTAAGCTTCCGTCTTTGTTAGATCTGCAGAACAAAATAAATAAATAAACAACAGATAAAGGCAAATAAATCCCTTTCTCTTGCAGATTAGTGACTCCTTTTCTCTATGGCCATTGACGGAAGATGTTTCCGAGTGTGAGCACAAATATAATAAGAAAAGCAGTGTGAGCGTCAATATAATAAGAAAAGAGAGAAAATAAAAAAATAAAAATATATTATTGCATCTAAGACTTGAATTTGTTAGCTGGGACATCTAATAACTTACTTTAATAAATTATCACTTACGCTAGAGCTCAAAATTGTGGGTCTGCTTAACACTGGTGATGCGGTTATGAATGAATGTCTAGTGTGAAAAATCATAACAGAAAAAGTTCTTTTTATTTTTACTTATTTTTTATATTTGTTTTCACTTATCTTGATATTTTTAAAGGGAAAAATAAATAATTACTTCCTGTCATCATACATGCTGGTTTTCTCATTTAAGCTTTTATATGGCTAATCAAAATAATTAATATAGAATTATCAATTTCTCTAGTTTTGTATATTCTCTAAAATTCCATCCTCCAAAAAAAATCCTAATTAATTAGTCCCTTCATGTTCTGAATATTTTTCTCCTCGTACCTTGGGATTGAATATTGGGTGTCAAGTCAACTATGAAATTTCATGGCCATCCCACTCTGAAAGTGAGGGCCTTGGTCACATCAATTATCGATTTCTCATCTGTAGAGTTTTCAAGTTAGTCATGTGCTCCATGAAAGAAATGCTAAGGCTAATTTCTTAGCCAATGTAAAGGTACAACTGGGGTTGTGGTCGGTACACTGAGACCACTCCACCAATACAATTGCGGGATCTGGTTCGAGCAGATAGGGATGACTGCTTTTTCACTTTCACTTAGAGCGAGAAAGCCTCCGTTTATCAAAAAGAAATCACCCGTAATCCTCATCTTTAATAAGCATAAGATTATTACGATCCTGGTTGGTTAAACGTTCGATTTGGGTTGTTTAAAAATTACATATGCTTGAGCACATTGAACTATTCATGTGGCTGAGAGCCTTCACAGTCTAAGCACAACGACGCAATTATCAGGGAACACGAGCACCCTTGATCGATCATCTGGCTGGATCACAAATCTTTTAATACAAGATTATCTTATATTGGGCTTGCTAGATCACCTGAATTGGGGTAACTAACCGATTGTCTTAATCGGCTGTGAACAAGGCAAGGGAGAAGGAGATCAGTTGAGAGATCCTCCATTCTACTGAGTTTCCAAGATCTCTCTCATTGAGCTAATTTCTCATCAGGCATGTACTGGCACACTTGAATGATGCCCCTAAGCTAAGGCAAAAGTGCCCCAATTAGAGATCAATCTCTTGCAAACCCATTTTATATCCCCCGTTGACCTTTAGAAAATCATCTCTTGTACTACATTTGGCGCATATATTTTAAAACTGTAGTGGTCAAAATTAATCTGCATCAGAACGGGGTGTCACGTATCTAAGTTACCGGAAAATTCCCTCAAGGCATCCACAATTCTCAGAGTCCACCCGAAGCCTCCACCATAATCCAGCCTTCCAGAGTTACCCACTGTTTTGAAGACATTTTCGCTCTGGAACAACATTCCGCCACTCCGAAACCTTTACCACTCTGAAGTCCTCACCTCTTCTGGGTCTTCTCCACTTCGAGACCCTCTCCATTCTGAAGGCTTCATCTCCGATCCTGAAACTCCAGCAACAGATCATGATCGATCTCCGCCGACAGCTGTGCAACTACATCCTTCAACACGTTCATAATGTGAAATGCCCCACCGGCGTGGGCAGTTATGAACAGTGAAAAAATTCTCTAGCATGCAATCCCAACCAACCAGGGCCAGTAATCATAGTCGTTACAACAAATTCATCACATGCAGATTGTACAATTATAATGATCCATCAATTCCGTCTCCATGTCATCATCCATGTCAGGTATATACTATCCTTCTTCTCCAAAGAGAAAGGGGTCATCTCTAACCCTTAGAGAACATACGCACCCCATTACACTGAAACTTTCCTTGTTCCAATCCACCATTATATACTAGCAGCTTTCCTATGTTAGTCTGTCACACTACATTAACAATTTCCCAGTGCTAGTCTACCTTTCCACTACATGACAGTTCTCATTGTCAGTCCCTTTTCCTTTTCATCTACTAATTCTCACGCGGAGGGCTTAGGCCGGAACCACAATGGTACTCCTAACCCGAAAAGTGTCATTTCTCTGTGCGCTCTGGCAGGTCGAAACGAGGAGTTTCTAGTCACTCATGGCGGAGATTCATCCACCGTGAACTGGTGAGATTTTTCCCACCACAAACTAATATTTTCATTGAGATCTTGAGTTTACACTCGAGATCTCCTTCCTTCCAACCAAACCTTCCTAAAAAAGCCACCCTCTAAGCATCGATGGCCACAAGAAGCAGGACGATCGTCCACAATGGTGCTCCTTCCAAAGGCGGATGATTGCATCTCAATTTTGCATTATTATTATCACATTTGTACATTTATCCTTAATTATTCTTTATTTAACTTTGCTATTTAACCCTCTTTTTTATTATGGCTGTGTAGTTACTTAAATGGGAAGTTAAGGATAGAGGAAACTTCTATTTTATTCTTAATCCTATCTAAATTTGGATTTCAATTTAAATCAATTTGAAATCAAAAGAAGGAAAGGATATATCATCATCTTCACAATTCAAATTCAAAATCACAAGATAATTTCTAGAAGTTGGATCGAATAAAACTAATCCTAATTAGAGATAAGGAGGATAATTCAAATTAAATTTGAATGTGGAGATAACTTGCTTCCCAAGTTATCTAGAAATAGATATTTATCTTCAAATTCAGAATTAAAATGAAGATTTTAAGGATAAATCTTTAGATGGATGGACGTGAAGAAGCCAGAGACCAAAAACACACATCATCTACCCTAGATTTGTCGCGAAAACACGGCAAAAGCCCAGTTTCTGTGGCTTTCTGTTGGAGACTTCCTCGGCGGTTGAGTGCATGAGTTCGACTGGGATTCTACTTTCTATTTCCTCTATAAATACCACCCTAGAGGCAGCAGCAAAGGATATCTCAGATCTATTCTAGAGATCATAACTTAGAATTTTTTCTTTAGTTTCTTTACCGAATTTCTTTTGTATTTTCTTAGGGTTTAGTTCAAGTTGTTTTGTAAAGGAGGAAGCTTTTGTAATTGAAAGGACAGCATCAATAATAAGTTTTTCTATTCTTCTTTCCAATTTCGTTTTTTTTATTATTTACT